>LDEE01000003.1:876566-879066 GCA_001021365.1 Stachybotrys chartarum | reverse complement strand
TCCTCGTTGAAGAGCAATAATTGCAATGCTCTATCCCCAGCACGACGGAGTTTAACAAGATTACCCGGACCTTTCGGACAAGGAAGTACTCGCTGGCTCCGTCAGTGTAACGCGCGTGCAGCCCAGGACATCTAAGGGCATCACAGACCTGTTATTGCCTCAAACTTCCATCGGCTTGCGCCGATAGTCCCTCTAAGAAGCCGGCGTACTGCCAAAGCAATACGGGCTATTTAGCAGGTTAAGGTCTCGTTCGTTATCGCGATTAGGCAGACAAGTCACCCCACCAACTAAGAACGGCCATGCACCACCACCCACAAAATCAAGAAAGAGCTCTCAATCTGTCAATCCTCATTGTGTCTGGACCTGGTGAGTTTCCCCGTGTTGAGTCAAATTAAGCCGCAGGCTCCACCCCTGGTGGTGCCCTTCCGTCAATTTCTTTAAGTTTCAGCCTTGCGACCATACTCCCCCTGGAGCCCAAGCACTTTGATTTCTCGTAAGGTGCCGAACGAGTCAAAAAATAACATCGTCCGATCCCTAGTCGGCATAGTTTATGGTTAAGACTACAACGGTATCTGATCGTTTTCGATCCCCTAACTTTCGTTCCTGATTAATGAAAACATCCTTGGCAAATGCTTTCGCAGTAGTTAGTCTTCAATAAATCCAAGAATTTCACCTCTGACAATTGAATACTGATGCCCCCGACTGTCCCTATTAATCATTACGGCGGTCCTAGAAACCAACAAAATAGAACCGCACGTCCTATTTTATTATTCCATGCTAATGTATTCGAGCATAGGCCTGCCTGGAGCACTCTAATTTTTTCAAAGTAAAAGTCCTGTTTCCCCTGCACACCCAGTGAAGGGCATGAGGTTCCACAGAGGGAAAGGCCCGGCCGGACCAGTACACGCGGTGAGGCGGACCGGCCAGCCAGGCCCAAGGTTCAACTACGAGCTTTTTAACCACAACAACTTTAATATACGCTATTGGAGCTGGAATTACCGCGGCTGCTGGCACCAGACTTGCCCTCCAATTGTTCCTCGTTAAGGGATTTAAATTGTACTCATTCCGATTACAAGACCCGAAAGAGCCCTGTATCAGTATTTATTGTCACTACCTCCCCGAGTCGGGATTGGGTAATTTGCGCGCCTGCTGCCTTCCTTGGATGTAGTAGCCGTTTCTCAGGCTCCTTCTCCGGGGTCGAGCCCTAACCCTCCGTTACCCGTTGCAACCATGTTTGGCCACTACCCAAACATCGAAAGTTGATAGGGAAGAAATTTGAATGAGCCATCGCCGGCGCAAGGCCGTGCGATTCGTGAAGTTATCATGATTCACCAAGGAGCCCAGAGGGCGTTGGTTTTTAATCTAATAAATACGCCCCTTCCGAAGTCAGGGCTTGTAGCATGTATTAGCTCTAGAATTACCACGGTTATCCAAGTAGTAAGGCACTATCAAATAAACGATAACTTATATAATGAGCCATTCGCAGTTTCGCTGTATAATTGCTTATACTTAGACATGCATGGCTTAATCTTTGAGACAAGCATATGACTACTGGCAGAATCAACCAGGTAACTATCTTCCGCCCTTGGCAGGGCAGCCGGAGCCTTTCAGCACCGGTGAGATTTGCTTCACAGGTCAGCGTCGCCGGGACGCACCGCGCAGCAGCACCAGCGGCCTAGGCCTGACGGTGCCGCTGCCGGCAATCTGCTTTCCCCCCCGTCGTTCACTAAGGCTCCTTCCCCCGCACGGCGCCCCGGGGGGCGAGTGTGGGTTGGGAGCCTCTGAAGGAGCGCCTGACCGCGCAGCTTCAGCCATTCGGCGTCCACTGCACGCGGCTCTCTCCCGTTGCTCGTTGGGTACGTCTCGCCAGAGGCCAGTCGCCCGCAGAGCCCATCCATCAGCGGCTGGGGGAAGTCCCCCATCCACAGTCGGGCAGCTCCCGTAGCCGTGCTGCACGCAGCCGGGTTCGGGGAGGTCGGCCCCCCTATGCATCCTCCCACCAACGAAGTTATTCACCTGCAAGTACGGATGAGGAGGTCACCACGAGGGGCCTAATAAGATAAGGTACGTTGAGTTGAGGGGCAGGACGCCGCTGGCACAGACGCCTCGGGGCCTAAGCCTCGATTTGCCTTGCGCCGCTTTGGACTGCTCCTTCTCACATACCCACCGACCCGCTTTTAGCCCGATCCACGCCACGGAGCTGTTTTCCCCGCCTAAATCAGCTTTTTGAAATTTGAATGTATGGGATTTTGAAAAAACCGACTCACGACCATACAATTGNCCGGACCTTTCGGACAAGGAAGTACTCGCTGGCTCCGTCAGTGTAACGCGCGTGCAGCCCAGGACATCTAAGGGCATCACAGACCTGTTATTGCCTCAAACTTCCATCGGCTTTCGCCGATAGTCCCTCTAAGAAGCCGGCGTACTGCCAAAGCAATACGGGCTATTTAGCAGGTTAAGGTCTCGTTCGTTATCGCGATTAGGCAGACAAGTCACCCCA
>LDEE01000003.1:622655-875194 GCA_001021365.1 Stachybotrys chartarum | reverse complement strand
CTAAGACGCTAAGCCGAAGCCTATTCTTGTCCATCTATACGTGCGGGTGGTATCACCGCGTTCTGGCATGGATTCTGACTTAGAGGCGTTCAGCCATTATTTATTAAATTATATAATATAATTAAGATATTTATTAGTTTTAAATTATCCTATTCCTTTTATTATAATTATCTTCTTTATATTTATTCTTTCTCCATTTAACTTTCTTTTTTTTTAAAAAAAAAATTAAAAAAATTAATTAATAATTAATAAGTTATATATTCCTTTTTTTTTCCCCTTAAATATAATATATTTTATTTTTTTCTTCTTTATAATATGGTCTAATCTTAACATTTAATCCTAATTTCCCATATTATTTAACAGGGGCAGTTAAGTGTAGCTGTCAGGGCTACATATATAGGCGCTATAGTGGCTAGCTAGATGCGCTGAAGCGGCTAGGCTAGGTGCTATTAGCAATGTGTATAGGGGCTTGATATAGTGGTGTGGGGTGCTGTGACCGCAGTTTCAGCGGTCATAGGTTGGTCTTTTGGCCCCTTGGTCTGGCAGCACACACCCCTGCAGCTTCTTACAGTAGCTAATTTAACCCCTCTAAACTACAGTGGCGGGGAATCTCGTTACCACGGTGGATGCTATTACCTCATCTTTGGCTGGAGGGGTAGCTCCACGGCGGCGTTTCAAAGTCATCCACAAACATCGAGCGACAAATAGATCCGCATCAAACTTGCAAGCTTTCTACATTTCCTATCTGCCGCCGACTGAGCCTGCGTTCCACATCTTTTTCTCCTTCCCACCGCTCTTGCCTCGTCTTCTACCAGCTCAACCTACGACAGACCCACCGGCATCATGTCCTGGCAAGGTTCGTCGACCTCGTGAAAATCACCCCCACCTCGTCTTCCTGCGGTAGGATGCTAACTTTCGCTGGCGGCTAGCTTACATTGACTCAAGGTAACAACCAGAGCTCCAGATCAACTGACATGCGACCATAGTCCACAGACACAGATGCTGACATACCAGGAAGCCTTGTCGGCAGCGGTCATATCGACAAGGGCGCCATTATCAGCGCCGCCGGTGACAGCGCATGGGCTTCGTCCAGCGATTTCCAGGTACGAACGGACTCCACGATATGCACGACGAAATCCCTCGATCCTGATATCCTCTCTGTAGCTCAAGCCTGAGGAGATGAAGGCCATTTCCTCCATCGTCAGCGGCGACCAGGCTGCCAAAGATAAGGCTTTCGCCGACGGTCTCTACATCAGCGGCAGCCGCTATGTCGTTGCCAGAGCCGAAGACCGCAGCATCTATGCACGATCGGTAACAACTCATGGCCTAAGCTCCCCAAAACGCAAGACGCTGACCTTGAACTCCTTCTGTGTACAGGGCCGCCTGGGCGTCGCCGTCGCCAAGACCAAGCAGGCCATCGTGATTGGCCACCACGGCGAGATGGGCGTCGCCGGCAGCGCTACCCAGACCGTCGAGCAACTCGCGGACTACCTTATTGGCCAGGGATACTAGAGTGGGATTCAACATACTCGCATGACTCGAGCAGGCTGGTCATCGTAGGAGGAGTCTGCAAATGATATAACAGAGTCGTGCCATGGCTTGGACCATTGGGAACGCAGGGGAAGTTCGGTGAACGGCCAGACGCCATTCTCAATGTGTCTCTTCGCTTGAAGATTCAGCTTACGTGCAATTCAAATGACGTTCCAAATATTTCAATAGGTCGAAGCTGAGGGCTTCCGTGTCATGACAAATTACAAATGTGGTACAGTCTACTTCCATAATGCCGTCCTAAAAGGGTACTGAGAACGCCAGCTGTATGAATCCCAGTCTTTATCTAAACCCCGTATAGAGCACCGCAGGCCACGGCCCTGAAAACTCCTGAAAATTCACATTTAACACAGGCTCACTGCGCAGGCCTATATCATACAGGGAGCTCGGCATTGCGCCGGCCGACGCCCGTTCTATCCACGGCAGCGCCGATGTAGGGTCCCACGACGGGTAGGTTGCGCGCGAAGCCAGCTATCGTTCCAAGGAAGTCGCCGAACAGAACAGCTATACCGTAGGCCTCCACTATGAATCCGATAAAAGTCCAGCGCATGAGGATGAGCATTAGGCCAGCAAAGAATGCTGCCGTGCCTTTTGCTTTTTGTCGTCGAGCGAAGAAGAGTAGTGTCTTCTGTGGTCCGATCATGATCGTAAGGCCGATGAGGAAGAGGATCTATTCGCAGGGTCAGCCGGTGGTGTTGGTTGGGTATTCGTGCCCGTGTCCATACGTTTCCCATCGCGAGCCTGCACAAGATGTTGATTAGTGAAGCGACCGGAAGCGAGAGAATTGATTTACTTACATAGCTCGATCGAAGAACAGCATTACGCCTCCAATAAGGAAGAAGCCCCCTTGCAAGGTGACGGTCAGCTTCAACCTGAAGCACCCAGATTTGCGCGCGGCCTAAACCTACCACCAGAGCAGAACACCACCCCAATTTCTACCCACAAGTTAGCAAAAGCTCCCCGAGAGTCTTGGAGAGCCATCTTCCTGCTAGGCAGATGGTCGCGTGAGCGATTGTAGATGCATACGACGTACTCTGGGAATCGGATAAGAACATCGACATGTTGGCGGGCACTCGCTGTCTTGCGCTGGGAAACAGGATATCGTATTATTCGTTTCGAAAAATACAAACAAGCAATAGACGATAGAGGTTTCGACCAGTTGAAGTGAGACTAATGAAACGCAATGCGCAGGCGACGTTGCGACGTTATGATGTTGCTTCTAAACGTGGCTTCGAGCTCTCAGCATCCAAAGGGGGTGGATTCCAATTGGCAGGTCTTTGCCGAAAGAAGCCTAGGCCAGATACTCATCGGCTGGGCAAGGTTGAGTTCAGTTAAAGATTTACGTAGTAGTTAACGCCAAACCGATGCAGTAAATCACTTTCGGGTACCAAAGGCATATTATGTTTGACTATCAAAACGGTGTCACTACGCTCGCACTTGAAGCTGAGCGTCGACATGGGCTGCAGAAATGACATCGACGTATAGCCAGGATGGTCAGAGTTTGTTGAACAGATATGTGAAAGGTACTTACTTGTATGGTTGGTTGAGACCAAGCCCATACTCTCTTCTAATTGGCTTGGGAATAGTACCTTGACTGAAGTGGGTCTTCGGTCAAGGTTAGACAGCATTTTCATGATTTTGAGTAATTTCTCAAAATTTTCACTACACAGCATGCGTTGCGGCAACACTGACTTGCCCGCGCGCGCAATCACTTGCGTCGACTCCATTGACCACGCCCCAAGAAGCGTATCTCTGCTCTTGTTTGGGATAACACCGTCCTTCCCCCATCAACACTGACCGTCTTACCTGACGCACACATCTACAACTCCGGCCAGATGCACAGCATTATGATGCCTTTCTTGACGACTGGTGGTTTATAAGGTAGGTCTTGGGCTGATATTACTACATAGCTGTTTTTCATCCCATGCCGCGACGGCCAAAGCTTTGCTTTGGCAACTGAGACTCGTGCATCCATACGGTCTCGGTAGTCTGTCGACCTAGGCAGATAACAATCAGGATCACGATTAAGCCGGAGCGTCATCTACCATCCCTTGACCGAGAGATCTTGGGTGCATAGTTGAGGCTTGACTTTGTTGGCCCGACATACCTCCACGTAGATAATGTCCTTATCCACATACATGCTACGAGTGCGCTTCATGGTTTTCGTGTCGTAAAAATCTGTAGATCCAAAGTGCATATGATGCTTCACTTGAGAACCGTGTGTGCACCACGGGCCTCGAGGAACTGTTCCGCAACTCCCTGGGGAAGAGTTCTAATCATCCCAAACACCTCCTTGTTATGGTATCGCAGTCGTGTTTTGGGGTCGAGGTAGGGTGCTGGCAGACCCGTGATGTCGCAGTAGTGTTTGGAATGGGCCAACGATGGCGCTGACTCGATATTGGTGTATGTCGCGCTGGGGCTCGTTGCTGCGGTCCCCCCCGCAGGACCTTTCAGGCTCTTCTCAAGAACAAGCTTCGACAAGCTTCGAGAGGCCTGGGCGAGATTGGGCGGGAGGTTGCCGTTGTTGTTGGTGGCTGGGGTGGACGAACCGCTGGTCGAGAGGCCGTCGTCAGGTGCCGGGGTCACGTCGCCGCTGATGTCCTGTGGTGTGGCGAGCGCCGAGGCCTCCCTCTTGGACGCGTCGCCCAAGACGGTCTTGAGGTTCTTGTTGCGGCGCTGGTTGGGCCGCCAATTTGGGTTGCGGAAGTTCTTGTGGATGGAGTGCATGTCGAGCTGTTCAACCAGCTGCTGGTGCGCGATCTGCGCCTCGGTCGGAGCAGCCATGGCGCTGATGATGCAATTGGTGATAGGGTTCGATCGATTTCCAAGTGTATTCTCCCTCTTTTAAACTTAGAGGCAGGATTGTCGCTGGATTCTCCGCCGGAATGTGTTCATGTGATGCTGAGGTTGCGGGAAAACGGCAAGCTGGAAAATGTCCCGGCACGTCACTAGCTCCCAAAGCCCAACAGTGCTAAAAGCCCCTCTGGCTTCCCGCATTTCCAGCAAAACAACAACTCAAACCCACCCGCAACGTTGCAAGAATTTGAATACCATGGCATGTTTGACACTTTGATTTCAAGTGTATGAAGAGGCTAACGTTTTATAGGAAAGTCCTCACGAGCATCAGCAAAACCTGCTGCTGTCGCGAATCATCACCAACGTCGTATGTTAAGCACTGGGTGCTCCAAACATTTGGATACTCACAGGTTCTAGGAGAAGCTTAATGAAGCTGTTACTGTAATGAATAAAAGCCTCCAGGTATTGTTCTGCGTCCGTTCACTTGCGAGTGTCGTTGTGCTGATCACGTTGCATCTAGGATATCAATATTCAAAACATGAACGTTGAGCTAGTGGCTCAGATGTTCAAAAACTATCAGTCAAATGTCCTCTTCCATCTAGAAGGTAACGCTCTTTGCCCCAATTATTATACCCCATGGCTGACGCTCACAGCTACGGACAACCTCAAGTCGCCATCCTAGGTCGTAAAGCAGGCAGATTCAACCATGAGCTTGTATCAGCTCGCACATGTTTCTAGCGGAAACGGTTATGATGACGATGATATTTGGCAACGTTACACATGATGGTACCAAAGAAAAAGATGAGATGTTATCATCCTACACAGATCCCTAACTTAACATGATATCCATGTTACCATGACTGTACCCAACGCGTACCACTTAGTGTCTGGCACGTGTACGGACGTAGGCAAAACAGGACCCACTCCAGCTCAACCTTTGTAGTCAGCCTCGTAGCCTCGCATTGGTCCCTTCGTCGACCAGCAAACAGCATTTGTGCTAGCAAAAAAGCTTCAGAGCTGAGCCAATTGACGAGAATCCTCTCGTCAGGAAGCCTCCTTCGCCTCACCATGAAATCTTGTCCACCTTTCTGATACCCTTCGCTCCAATCTGCTTAACGAATCATGGCCCCTTCAGCCATCGACCAGCCTGCAGTCACGGCGTCGACAGTCACAAAGACCTACCCTCCAGCCACCATCTTCCCCGTCAAGGAGACGCGATTCGAAAAGTTCATCGAGCCGCAGGAGGATGGACGCAAACGAGCATTGGAGCACTCCGGCGACGCCGCGCTAGTTATAGACAACGGTAACTCCAGCGACAGCTGTTGAAATGCGCCATTGCTAACCTGCTGTCGCCAGGCTCCTCAGCCGTCCGGGCAGGATGGTCGTTCGAATCGGTACCTCGCTTCAGCATTCCCCCGATAATGGCCAAATACAGAGACCGAAAACTTGGCAAGACGTTTTCCTTTGCCGGCAACGACTGCTATGCAGACACCACCGCCCGCGGCCACATTCGAGGCGCATTTGAAGCGGGCACGGGCATTATCAGTAATTGGGATGTCATGGAGCATGTCCTAGACTATGTTTTTCTCAAACTTGGCATGAATGATGCCGATGGAGCTGTGGATGTGCCCATTGTCATGACCGAGGCCGTGGCGAATTTGCCATACTCACGAAAGTGTACGGATGCGCCCAGCAGCATATTCGTGTTCCCTAGCTGACCTGCATAAAGCCATGACCGAAATCGTCTTTGAATGCTATCGCGCCCCCTCACTGGCCTACGGCATCGACTCCCTCTTCTCTTACAGACACAACAAAGGTAGTACGGGACTCGTCGTGTCTTCTTCTTATACATCGACACACATAATTCCCGTCTACAAATCCAAGGCAATGCTCCCCCAGGCGACAAGATTAAACTGGGGCGGTTATCATGCCGCAGAGTATCTCCTCAAGCTCATTCGCTTGAAATACCCTACCTTCGCTGGCAAGCTCAACGTCTCGCAGGCAGAGCACATGCTTCGAGACCACGGTTACATATCCAAGGACTATGATGTAGAGATCGGTCAGTACCTAGACTGGACCGGGCTAGAAGACCGCGACATCGTAATACAGTATCCTTTCACCGAGGAGATCATCGTCCAGAAGAGTGAAGAGGAACTGGCTAGGATAGCAGAGCGTAAAAAGGAAAGCGGACGACGACTTCAAGAGCAGGCCGCTAAGATGCGCCTCGAGAAGCTCATCAAGAAGGAACAGGATCTGGAATATTACAAACACCTTCAGGGCCGTCTAGTGGATGAGACCAAGAAAGAGACCCGGCGCCTGCTGGACAGCAACGATATCAAAGATGAGGCTCAGCTGGACAAGATCATCAAGGAGCTGGAGAAGAACGTCAAGAAGGCACGGACCAAAGACGTAGGAGGTGATCCCGAAGAGGAACAGGAGCAGCCCAACTTTGACCTCTTGGATGTTCCCGACGACCAGCTGGACGAGGCACAGCTCAAGCAGAAGCGCCAGCAACGGCTCCTCAAGTCGAATCACGAGGCCCGCGCCCGCGCCAAGGCTGAGAAGGAGGCGGAAAAGGCGCGCGCGCTCGAGGACGAGCGACTTGACCGGGAACGGCGCGAGAACGACCTGGAAAACTGGCTCGAGGAGAAACGGCAGGCGCGCGCGCGGACGATGCAGAAGATGAAGGAGCGCGACCGCCTCAAGCAGGACCTGGGTAACCGCAAGTCGCTCGCGTCACAGATCCGCATGAAGAGCATCGCCAACCTCGCGTCCGACACCCCGACCAAGAAGCGGCGCCGCGGCGGCGATGATGACGACTTTGGCGCAAACGACGACGACTGGGGCGTGTACCGCCAGATCGCTGTCGGCGACAACAGCGACGACGAGCAGGAGGAGGAGGACCTTATGGCCAACCTCAAGAGCCTCGAGCAGGACCTGCTACGGTACGACCCGGACTTCGACTACGAGCACACCTTCGAGGCCCAGTCCGACTGGTCCAAGTCCCTCCTCCACGCGTTTGCGCGTGGGCCCCGTCCCTTCGACCCGTCATCCCAGGCCGAGCTCAGCCAGATACACCTCAACGTGGAGCGCATCCGCGTACCCGAGGTCGTCTTCCGCCCGTCCATCGCGGGCGTTGACCAGGCCGGCATCGTCGAGATCGCCAATGACATCATCACCCACCGCCTGTCCGCCGCGCACGCCGCCCACCGCGACGACTTCCTGCGCGACATCTTCCTCACCGGCGGCAACACCCTCTTCGCCAACTTCGACGACCGCCTGCGCGCCGGCCTGCGCGCTCTACTACCCGCCGAGGCGCCACTCGCCGTGCGTCGCGCGGACGACCCTTTGCTGGATGCGTGGAAGGGCGCGGCAGGGTGGTCCGGCACGCCCGCGTGGAAGGCTGCGAAAATCACGCGTGAAGAGTACCTGGAAAAGGGCTCGGAGTATATCAAGGTATGTTGCCTCGCTTGGCTTATGCTCGATCGCATGGCTGACCTCCACAGGAACATGACATGGGCAATTCGTATGCGTAGTTACCAAAGAGTCATTAACAATATTTTGTATGAATGGGAACGTACGTGCCAAGTGCCGCTGCTTCTCATTCCGTGCAGGACTAAGATAGAAGAATTCCTCAAGACACCGTGCCATGCTAAAGACTATATAAGTGCGGCAACCCCAGTTTCCCCTCTACGTCTAAAAAGGTCATTCTCCGTTGCAACAATCCCCAGTCCAGTTCAGTTTTCCAGGGCTCAACGTTTCAAGCCATACACAGATCCATCATCCCTTTCCATCATCGGATTGGGGGCCATCAAGGACGTTAAAAAAAGAGAAATCACAAAAAGAAAGCACAACGGTGAGAATAAATACAGCCTGAAGAAGCATTCCCACGAATTGTGCAGCGGTGCGCAGGTGTCGTCTGGTGCTTTCAAGGGCGCCCAAGTGAGGGAGAAGTGCCTCTAAAGGAATAAAGAACCATGAAATCAAAACGCCGCGATTGCCTATTCTGGCGACTCCTTCCAACGCCTATTCTCTAAACAAAAATCGACCAGGGTCGACGGAAGTGGCGTCCCCGTCCGGGTCCTACAAGGATTGCTGAGCAGGTTCTTCGGCTTGTAATTGTCGGTTTATCTCGTCCGCTGTTCGCGTGTCTTCTGACTTGAAAGCCGGATTTGAATATGATTCTTGTCGTTCAGCGAGCTGCTCCTGCGCCGCCAATCCCGCAACCGCCTGAGCCACAGCTTCCAGGGGAGTGCCTACGCCAGCATTGCTGGGGGCGGAATCTGGGCCACTCGTGGGGGCCGGCGGTGCGTGGCCTGCAGGGGCGTTGGGCGGCTGAGATAAGTTGACGTTTGGTGGGGGCTGCGGGAATTCCCCTTGCGCATCCAACAGCCTCGATTGCAGGTGGATGACATACTCGCGCAGCGCATAATTCTCCGTCTGTAGTGTCTTGTAAGACTGCTCCATTTCCAAAAACTCTCGAACCTGTTGTTCGAGCTTTTTGATATAACCCTCCTTCCGTTGACGGAAAGCCCTCTGTGTGATGGTTAGCTCTGCAGCTCAGAGATATGGTGGTGAGGGTATGTTGACTGGTGTAGAATGAGCTCTCGACAGCTATTTGACGGCCTGCGCCGAGTCGCGAAACTGAATTGATGGCCGTCCCGCAGCCGGTGGTTTGGAAGGGCTGAAGTCTGGTCTTTCGGGTTGAGAGTGATGGCTTACCTGGGCGGCTCTGTTCTGGGCAGCGCGTTTAGATTGCGACAGCTCCCTCTTGGCCTTTCGTCCGTCGTTCTGCAAATCATCTAGCTGGCCCGGACCTGGCGGCGCGGGAGCAAGGCTGGGATTTGAAGGCCCCGCGGGACCTTGGCCCGGGCTGTGGCCCGGAGGTGGTGCGAGAGGCATCATATTCGGGCGAGCTCGAAGATCGGGGTGGATGTGGGAGTCGGCGTCGGACTTGATCGCTAATGCACGGGCAGCGTCTTGGGCAGCAAGTGAGAGATGATCGTAGCCATTCGCAGGCGGAGCCAGCGGAGAGGGCGAGGATAGGCCGTGCGGCTCGCGCAAGTTGGTTGTGGTGGTGGTAGTAGGTTCCCCCGCGTCGTGCTTCTTCAAGATCTCAAGCTGGGCGCGCAAATGGTGATCTGAATGAATCATGAGTTCATGTCAGCGGCGCAATGGACAGCGCGATCAACAAGCACACGTAGGGATAAGAAGAACAACAAGGGAAAGCTGCTGGTGCGGACTGGAAACGAAGGTTGGGGGGACGCCGGCAGGAAGAGCCGAGGGGTGCCGAGGGCGCAGGTTGGAGCTCAAGCGCAGCAATAGCTGGTGGAATCGCGCGCGAGGTAAGTCGTGTGGTGACAGTGCAGATGCGTACGCGGCTCGGGCTGGTTCTGTGACGAGCTACGATGCGCCTTGCATATCGTTCAGGTCCGCAGCCGGTTAATGGAGGGCAAAGCCGGATGGGCAGAACAGAGCAGAGTGAAAACGGTAATGTCTTTTACACAGATCGAAATAGCGAAGCTGATGCCCAAACAGACAAGCAACGACACGGAGCAAAGGAGCTCCAGGCAGCGTGGGAGCGAAGTGGTGATGGCGGAACCAAGGCGGGTTGAAGGAAGAACGAATAGCATCAATCAAACAAAGCAAAGCAAAGAAGACGAGTAAACTTACCTGAAGAGCTGGCGCCGGTGGCTGTCGAGGACTGCATGCTTGAGCCTGGGGAAGGGTCTGACTCAGCATCCAAATAGCTTCTTTCTTAAAGAACGTGGATTACTACAGCAGGACACAGTCGAGCTTGCTGACTTGAACGCAAAAAGAGGACCCGAAAAGAGTCTGTCGCCGGGGATGAGACGTGACGGGGGGATCGCCGAGGGATTATGTAACCACAGGCCTCGGAGTTTGCCCTGCGGGTGTGTGGGAAGGAAAATGGAAAGAATGAAAGGCAAACCCCCAAATTAAAAAACTAAAAAATAAACACCAGGGCCTCATGAATGGCAGGTAGAGTGTGTGGTAAGGTGAAATGGGGGGAGCTTGAAAATGGCGTGGCTGGGGGGTGGGAAGGGGTGGAGGGGGGGTGGCTGTTGGCGTTTTAGGTGCAACAGGCATAGCACGGTAGGCAAGCACCTGCTGCAGCCTGCAAGCTGCAAGCTGCAAGCCCACCGAGCACGTAGCCCCAAGTACCGGCTACCGGAGCTGAGGTACCTCCACTGGCACTACTGCATCCCTTACTCAACTCCGGCCAGCATTGCAGGGCCCCTGTACTGTACTTTGGTGCTGTGAAGAGCATATGGGACGGTTCAAGGATGGGCAAACGGCATCACGTCGGCCTTCGGCATTAAAACAGTCATCATGTCTGTTGTCCCTCCATGCATGTACCTGGGCAAATCGGCATGCCTTGTCTGGAGACCGCTAATATTAACATTCATCCAGGTCGAGGTTGCTGGTGTCCTTCCAACCTTGTCGTTGACACAGCATGTGCCTCTACCATCCACAATATATCATCAGTGCCTTGAGTTGTCGGCTTGTTAAAAAATGTTAAATCGTGTAGTCTCCGAAATGCGGACTTGAGTGACTCCCGCTTACCAAGACCTCAGTCATGATTGCATTTCAATGTCGATTTCACTCTGGTATTGCGTAGCGGGTAGGCGAGGCATCGTCCATCAAATCCCCCGAAAGACGGGACTACCTGGTCGTCTTTGCAGTCATGTGGGCGCTGGCGTTGCGCATGTCTCCCCCGCCGTCGCCCTGGCACAATTCACACGCAGGACCCTAGGAGCAGGTGCGAGCACCAGCGATCTGGTCGGCTGGCGATCTTGGGCCCGGCAGAGATACCTAATGGTGTTCAGACTAGGGTCGTCGACGACCAGGCGTCCCCGGCTGGGGCGCTGCGCGCTTCACGACAATTGCCAAGAAGGCCAATGATCATGAACATGATGCGTCAGCGCCTTGACCGCCCTGGCACCCGGGGAGTAAACGCTGAGCATCCTGTGCTTTGAGCGAGCCTGTACTGTAGCAGCTGTTGTGGTTGGTGGGGGAAATACGGTGAAGCAGAACGAATGCACATGATTCACGCCGTTGCCTGTCTCGCGTCGTACCAAGTCAAGGTGATATTGGTGAGCGACAGGATTCAAAGTCCCTTAACTCCGGGTCCTGCGTGAGGGGAGAGGAACCAACAAACCCGAGGCGCAGGTCAGACAGCTTCCGCGGATAGCCGTGCCAACGCCCATTTCGTCTGCCGAATCGCTGCCGTCACGAGGCAATGGTGAGTTCACGGCAAGGTGGGCGACGAGGATGCGGAGGACACGCTCATTGTGTATGGATCCTCTGACACACCGTGTGGCAGCAGCACTCGTCTCTTCTACCGGTGGTTGTCCACGCGCTTGCTTCGTGGTTGGAGGGGAGTGTGACGCTACGCGCCTCGCCCGTTGACTGGTTTGTCAGCAAAAAGGGGCCGACGTCCACAGAGAGGTAGTGGGGCCTTTGGCTCTGGAGGAGAGATGCCTGATGCGGAAGGCTTGCAGCAAGCCACACCAATGATGGCGGTCGGACTCCGTGCGGCCATGGGTCCCTTGAGTCGTCTTGGTGGTGCCCTTACGATGCCCTTGCAAGCCCATGCCCGCCCCCGGCGGCCCCAGCTTAGGTAATTAATGATCAGGTTTCCCAAGGGAGACCGGAAAGCCGATGCTTGCGAAAGGCTACCCCATCAGCTGCCCACAGCTACCTTCGTGTACAGCGAGCGCGGGACAATGTTGGAGTTTGATTACGTCATCGCTACAGAAAGCCATGCTTTTAGCGTCTCGAAATGGACATCGCCGAAAGGGCACCTTGGCAGGAGCCTGTCTGATGTGGGTATTCATTGCAACTGGTCAGTCGCCTTGAAGTACTGGATACTCTGACCAGCAAATGATCGTGTACTGGTCTCTCCACTAACAACTCCAAATCACAAAACGATCAACGAACCATGAGCTCAACATGGACTTATTTTGCTCTTGTCGGCGCTGCTGGACCTCACATGCGACAGCCGCCGGGAAGGATGATTCATGGATACGCTGCCAATCACCCATGCTGCATACAGGCTCCGATTCTACGGATATGGCCCAAAGGCTAGGTGTCGGCCAGAAACCTCAAACAACCAATTGTACGATGTGCATCTTGGCCCTGGTGCGATTTTATGCAAGGATGTTGAGCTCGGAAGCCGGCTTCCGGCGAACCAACTATCATCACTAGCATAGCTTACTAAGCGAACAATGCGAGCCAGCTGGAAGACGTAGATGCATGGCGTACCGATGTTCCTGTCGAGCAAGTATAGGATCACCGGTGCAGCGCTGAGCTCGCACGTGTATTCGCCAACTGTTTTTGGGGTGCTACCTGGCCTGGTGGAACTCGAGCCAAATGGCACCTCAATTCAACTGCCATGCGAGCCTTCCATCTTTGCCAAAGCTCCCCTAGTAGGAGGTAGTAGGTAGCGTCCCGTCGGGCATTTACGATGGGGCCCAGGCACTTGAGGTACAAGTTCTCCGTTACCTCCATGGTCCAGCCCCAGGGCGTATCGGCGGCTTCTTCCAGATTCTGAACCCGCTGTTCCTCGTTCTCACATCTTCAACAGCCTCGTAAAATCTTCCTGTCCTCTATCAACCCCTCTCAAGTTGACTGGGGGCACTGTGAAGACATGATTGCCTCCACGGTTTGTCGCTCGGTTGTTACGTGATCGTGAAGAAAACAACAATGGGAAATCACCCTGACGCGGTCGGACCGGAGATTAGTATGAGACCGCGTTATCCTCTGTTACCTTATCTTCCCCGCAGTTGGCTCTGAGTGGCTGGTTTTAGTGGCGTCCTTCCGCCCAAGCTCGCATTTTGATTCCTCAATTTTTAGGGATGCTGTTTGTGCCACCAACAATGAATGCCTACCTAATGATGAACCGAAAACCGCTCACGGTGTCCGCACACGATCGACATACCCTGCGAACGGGACCTAATGGGCTTCCACGGAGTGCCACTATGATGGTTACCTCTCGCAGCAATCAGCCCAAAGTACTTCGTACCACACCTTCCTAAATCGCCGTTGCAAACGATACGCTCTCACGAGCTGCCAGACCTGACGTCTCTCTGTCAACTTTGCCAATGCTCACCAGAGCCTTGGGCGTGTTGCACTGCTGTGGCCCAGAAAAAAATGCGCAAAGGCTTCGGTCGCTAGCCTTGCTCGGCCATGCTGAACCCTTGGTTGGCCGTGTCAAGTCCCGACACCTCTACATCCACCTGCCAAGGCGGTTATTCACAACTGAGCATGCACCCAGAGGCGTGTTGCAACCCGACCAACGCGACGGCAAAGTGGCCGATACACTGCTACGCCGCTCATCGCTCGGGGACTTGTTACTTGCTTTGGTCGTTGGCACCCTTTGTGAGTAACAGCACCGTGTTGCTCTCCTCCAAGCGGTGCCCTTTTGCCTGTACCCTCGTCGTCTTTCGTTGGCAATGATGGCTCGGTTGGTTCTTAACTCGTGACTGGGCTGCAAGACTGGCCAATGCATCGTTTGCCCAGGCCGGGTTTCGGAGTAATCCAAGGATGTTCTTCTGATGGGTGCTTCCACGCGTGCGACTAGGCATGCGGCTAGGCTTGAGTCAACTCAATTCGTCCAGCCTGTTTTTGAAATAGTAGCCGAAGGACCTTGTACTCATCTCCCGACCCGACGCCATGGATCTCCTCCATATGCCGTTTCTCCACGCAAACCCCTTCCTCAGCCGCTATCCGTAACACAACTCGGGGCCTCGACGACCCTTGGCACGATGACAAGCGAAATAACAGCAGAGTATTTTACAACACATCTCTGGGACCATGAGCCAAAACCACCCACGGAAAAGAAAAGTCCTTGCAGTACTTCGTTGCGGACTGCGGAGAGGAACCGAATGCTTTTTGCCATTATGAATGTTCATTGCTTTAGGTATACGATGCGACTCAATGTTGCGTTGCCGTCGACAGCAGTCCTCCGCGCCCCCCCCCCCGGATAACGGAGCAATGTTGCATTCTCCCGTGCCGCATGTGGATCGCATTATTCCACCGCTGCGATAAAATGTTAATACAGACCGCCACGAAACTACTCACAAAGCTGCGTGTGCCCCTTGCCCACGACCTTTGCGTTGAGCACAAGCTGTTTGACTCGGAGGATGGGCAATACACGGGATTCATGCTGTTCCTGGCTGGTACAGAATTGCCCAATATGTTGAAGCAAGCGACACTGTCCCAGGAAAATGCGCCGGCGGTAACAATTCCCAAAAACCACCACCAAGAAAAAGCGCAGCTTGGTGCTGCGCTCCCTGATGCACCAGCAGCAGCAGCACAATACGCGGGCATCGGCCGCTGTGGTCAAAACTAAAGAGACCTCCTGGATTTCTTACTGTCTGCGGAAGGATCGGGAGGATCAATATTGGTTACGATGCTGTTGGTTTGATTTGAGGCGCTTAGGAGTTCCTACGGGTCGATCATTTACTTGGTCCCCAGTTGAGGATCAGTCTGAAGAAAATGGCGGTTGCCATTGGCCCTGCATCCATACTCCCTTCGATGCCTGTTTGCGGCAGGGCCAGCGTTGAGGAACTGGGAATCGCCCGGACTTGGCGAGAGTCTGGGGCAGCAGGTAGGAAACCAGGCAAGTCAGCGCCGCTCAGCGCCCTCCTGCTCCTAGGCACCCTCCAATACGGCCAGCCACCGATTGTTGCCCGGAGGCGCGTGATACTTCTAATATGGGTCATCATGCATGGTGTACCAGGCTCTTACTTCTTCCCACACGCCCTGTTGCTTCTTGGCTATCCTATCACTTGGTTCGCTGGGGACTGGGGTTGTGTATTGGTAGCAGCCTCTGCTGTTACAATGATTGTATCTCTACCACTGCGGTGAGGCTCGTCTTGTGTCCAGAAACAGTTCTTGCAGCCCCCCAGGAGGACTGGTGGCCACCCTCCTAGACTCTCGCTGGGAGTGGCAGTACAATGACTATGAACTTGACAGGATGGGGTGTTTGAACATTGAATAAACCCTCTCATACGGCTTCCTAGGAATCACTCGCACATAGAACACAGCTCCGCACCAAGACCACGTGCTATCCAGGATTGCCTCATTCCATTGTCCTTAGTCTGGAGTCTATGCTCCAGTCGCCACCCTGGCTGGTATCTTCACAAGGTTGTATGAGACAAGGAAGCCGCCGTTGCATGCCACATGATGGAGATCAGCCCCTGGAAGCTTTTCATAAATACACACCCCCTTTGGCTGCCTTTCGCAAGAGACAAGCGCTGGGTGCTTTGGCATGGATGCACGAACTTGTAGAGGCTACCAGCGAGCGGATCGTATAGATGTACATCTCGGCAACATGGTTATCGGTGATCTTCAAGAATGTCTCAACGGCAAATGTGAGATAACGTAAATGTAGTTTGGGTCCACGTACCATCAATGAACTGAAGAGAAACACGCCTTGTCTATAAAGGTTCCCTGAGTTTGTCCTGTTCTGGATTGGCACTGGCTGTTAGGTGATTTTGTTTTAGAGTAGCGCAGAAGCAGAATTCACATTCCTGCGTGGCAAGGGTTGAGTGCACATACTTTTCGAATGTAACAAGGTGCCTATTTATGCGAGCACAGAAAGTCAGGCTTGCCTTGAGAGGAAAGAAAGAAAGAAAGAAAACCATGACCGCCCCCCATGCCTAGGTTTCGGACAGCCAGTAAACACTCACTATGTTTCATGGATCAACATGCTTCCCCCTAGGGCCAAACATCATCCAGGATATCATGTCACCTACCGTGAGCGCGAAATGACTACAGGGTAGCATTATCTACGTGGGCGATCGGTATGGATCGAGAGACAACCATGATCTAGACCCCAAGCAACTCCAACTACCGACGATTCCGTGTTGCCCCCAATGGTCGCAAGTCGCATAACTAGACCGGCGGCGCAGTTCAAGCCCGCGGTAAAATTACTGACACATACCATTACACCACGGCTCGCATCCTCCGTCGCCGCCGCTATGCAACAGCCGCGCTTCTCGGCCGGCACCGACGAAGCCCACATCAAGCCGCAGCTGGATACCCTCCTGAACTCGACGGGCGGGCGGTGGGCGCTGACGGCGGGCGGGGAGGCGCTGGAGAGGAGCTTCAAGTTCAAGACGTTTGCAAAGACCTGGGTTTGTGTGCCTCTTGGTGACTACCGGAGAGATCAAGGTGGGCTGAAGTGAGAATTGGCGCAGGATTTCATGACGGCTGTGTCGTTGCAGTGCAAGGTGAAGAATCACCACCCTGAGTGGTCAAATGTACGTTCCACCAGCATCATCCATTCCCCCCGGAGACAGAGTAACATGGACGACGTGGGCAGGTGTACAACACGACCTTCATCCGCTGGACGACGCATAGCCCCAAAGGCCTCTCAGAAAAGGACGTCACGCTGGCAGCGCTGTGTGATGCTATTGCACGGGACTTTGGCGAGCTGGACCCGGAGCCGTCGAGCTGCGAGCTTAGGGGTTTGGCCGACGGGGTTGCGGCGTCTGCGGGCGACTGCTGCGCGCCGAAGAAGTGAGTGTTGTGACGGGGGTCAATAAAGGCGGCATAGGGAGGAAGCGAGGGCTGCCGAAAAGCAATTGTCGTAAAGCACGACACGACTGTATCATCGCGGGTTTTATAGGTACACTTTTAGCAATCGGATGATGTAGGTAGGAAATGGCAAGGCTGCATCAACATTCTCAATCCAATATTGGAAATTTGCACCAAGACCATGGCCTCCTTCTTTGCCAGTCAGTAGGATTTCAGTAAGACTACTCCGTCTCCAAGACCCTCGGGGTGTCTCGTGAGTCCTGCAGCTTTGCAACTGTGTCAAGCGCAAGCGCAATGCACACTGAGCTTTACGCTAACCCAACACACTGAGAAACTGGTAGGTATATCTCATCAAGTCCAATAGCGTTGACGCTGGGTAGCATTAGTTATACGCCTCTATAAGCCCTCCCAATAAAAGTATATACAGAATCATTAGGAATGTTGCTGTGCGATGTCTCTCTCCTCTCCCAAACGCCGAAAGCACTTGCGTTAGCATGTCTTTATCTCTATGCGCAGCGCGAAAAACGAAGAACAAGAAAAACGACCCGGTAGCCTCCCAATCTCATCTAGGAGGATATGCGGTTAGCGTACAACAACGCTGCTACGGGTCTACTGTTGCTTCTGAGCTTTGAGAGCCCTGAGCTTCTTCTCGCGGCGGCGCTTGTGTGCCTCGGCACCAGCCTCGGTGTCCAGGCAGTAGTCCCACCAGCGGAAGCTGGACGAGTAGTTGCCGATGAACTTCTCATGGTGCAGGTCGTGATGGTCGGCGCCGGCCCAGACGGGCAGGAAGTGGCGCAAGCTCCAGGGGAAGTCGTAGCCGCTGTGGGCGTCGATGGCCTGGAGGAGACGCAGGATGATCCAGACGTACATCGTCAAGAGATGCAGCTCGCCGGTGACCTTGAGCAGGATGACGGGCGAGCCGACGACGCCGATTCCGAGAAGCATGGTCTCGATGGGAGAAGCGTACTCAGAGGCGAGACCGAAGGGAGCGGAGTAGGTGTGATGCATCTTGTGGATGTTCTTATAAAGCGGGCCGTAGTGCAGGGCGCGGTGGAACCAGTAGTGCCAAGTATCCTCCATGACGAAGAGCACGGCAATCTGCAGCGCCATCTTCCAGATGGAGGGGAAGGGCACGCCGTACTCCAAGCCGAAGTAGGTCGCGACGGGGTGGAAGAACCAGATCTGGGGCAGCTCGGCGGTGAAGTGGCTGATGAGGACGATGGCGGCGCACTCCCACTGCTCCTTGAGCGTGGGGATCTTCTGGTTCTGGATCTTGTACTGGTGAAAGTAGGGGATCCTGTCCATGATCATGAAGGGGATGCAGCGGCCGAAGTAGACGATTTCGTGCATGGCGAAGCTCATGATACCGGTCGCGAGGGTGTCATTTTGCATAAACAGGTACCAGCTCTATAGCGGAGTGTCAGCGCAATCTTGCCCGTCGGAAACTTTGTGCCAGGTGTCTCTTGTGCATCGACTCAAGGTTTTACCCAAGTCGGTGGAAGTACGTACCACCCAGAGACGCTCGAAGATGTTGAGGTGGATGCTGTTCTTGGAAACCTCTTCGAAGACGGAGAAGTAGTCCTGGGTCTGGTTGACCGCCTGGACGGTCGCATTGCTGGAAACGGCAGCATTAGCGGATGCTGGACAGGGTCGTGACTCTCCCAGTCTTTCGTTTAGGAGGGCGGTAGCTCTCTGTTGAGCTCCAGGGATAGTACTCACAATGCCTCCATGATGGTCGCCGGACAGTCAAGACGCAGGTGTTGTAGCTCCCCGACACGGTGTGGAGGGGTCGGTCGTTGGCCCGAGATGGGGGCTCGATGAGGCAAGGCGTATGGCGAGGTAGGAGGTGGAGGGAGAAGAAGAAATGGAGGGTGACAACGAGCCAGGACTGGAGAGAAGCTTTGGAACTCTATGTGAGCTTTGAGTAGGAAAAGAGAAGGGGGGCGGCGGAGTGGGAGGTTTTATCGTTCCAATTTCCCAAACCCAGGGATTATGGGCAAAGCGATCTAAAATGCCAATCTTATCGCAACGGCAGAAAATCTCTTGGGTTGGGCTCAGAATGAGCCCACTTCGAAACTGGGCCTTCCGCCTTCCGGGCGCGCATCCTCTTCGCCGTCTCACTAAATAATCCCTGGGGTGGGACAGCTCTTCCCGTAACCGTGTTCCAGCAGAATTCCAGGGGACCAACCCTGAGGGGGTGTTCTCCTTTCTTGGGCGGTGAGAGGACTGGGGGGCAGATGCGCCAGGAACGTTGGCGTGCGAGTGACCAATCCAGTTGCTTGGACCCGTGACAGCATGGACCCTTTTCGGCACCTGCAGGAACTAGATGATGGTGTGGGAGGAGCTTCGATTAGCAGCCGGTAGTAGACATGTACATGCGATTGCGCGAATAGCTGGCAACGGCTGCGAGTACCTGCGTAGCAGGCTGATGGACGCAGCACTTGCAGTACCCGACGCGATCGCCATCATCCCGCTCGTCCTCTTGCTATTTATTCCCTAACCTACACCTTTTAGGGGGAAACACAAATGTGCATCCATTGAAGAAGGCTTAGGGTCCGGCATCACCCACCTCGTCATCGACTACTTGGCCCCATTGTGATGTCCGTTTCTGCCGGCGTCATCCTGCTGTCACGCCGCCCGCGTGGCTACTCCAGCGTGCACCCTCGTCTTCGCACTCGCGATCCGAATACGAGAGCGCGCAGCCCGAATACGTCGACGCGTGGATTCGTCTTGCTCTCCCCCCCCTGAACCGGCTAACGATTGATTGGGACCACCTCGCCACCATCAGCCCAAAGCAGCGAATGGGCTTTTGCCCCCCCCCCGGTATTGTCATATTCCGGCTGCCTGCTTGTTGGTGTGATGTTGCAGTTGCCACCACTGGCCATTGTTCCCCACAGCCGTCCTTCTCCGAACTGTTCTGTTTCTTTCTGGGTCCCAGTTTAATTTCTTCCTTTTGGCGGCCAGCTTCTGACGCCCTAAGAATTCCGTGCCCATTGCCCGACGCGGTTTTTGGAGCTCTGCTCGTCTCGGCCCTGACCTGTCTGGTCTGATCTAATCTGGTCTGATCTGATCTGATCTATCCTGGTCTGATCTGGTCTGATCCAATTCGATCCGACCTGGCATTGCCCACACATATCCATCCCCCTTCGTCATGTCGTTGGTCTCCGAGTTCGTACCTACCTTGCCCTGCCGCAACCCCTTTGCACCCAGTTTTGCTAACCCATCCCGTAGCCATGTGCGTCGCTTAGATGCATATCTAGACCGTTTACCTGTTTTGTCGGAGCACTCGTCAGAGGACGGTGCTTCCGATAGTGAGCAAGACACAGATGCCGAACAGCACCCTTTTGTCGCCGCCGATGTCTATGCCTCACCCAGGCTAGATAATCTACTGAGGATAGTTCGTGCCTTGAGCACCGTATCAAACTCTGGCGCTCTGCTTTCCACCAACCGCATCAAGTCCTTGCTGTCTCAGTCAGGCATTCCTGCGGCTGTCGTTAATACCGATGGCAATGCCGTTTTCGAGAGTGAAGCTCGGAGCGTTTACGAAGTAGAGATTGAATGGCTCCTGGTTGGCAAGGCTACCATTCAGCTCTACGGTGTAATACTCAACAACCTATTAGACCAAATCATCCCCTTGAGCGACGACATATGGTACTGGGACGAGGTTCTCACTTCGTACACATATAGCAGTCTTTACACCGTGCAGACGTCACCCCTTCGCCTCTTTGCATGGTCACAAGATGTCTACTCAGCCAGCAGGGAACGGTTCCAGTCCCTTTCACTGCGCCACGGCCCCGGGGAACTAGTGGATTCAACGGCATCTGGCATCTCGCAAAGCTGGTCCCAGTTTTACGGCATCGTGCGCGACACCATTCGCGAACGTTCTTTCACCAACATACAACGAAGAGTGCTTTCTCCCGTGGCTTATTGCAGGTCCGAAGCCCGCAGGAAACAGGCTCAACTGAGAAAACTGCGCGAAATTACCGCCAGCGGACTTGGCATCTTAGTCGACGAAGGTCTCCAGTTCGCTCTGGATGAAGAGAAGTTCGATACGGATGATCAGCGGGATCTCAGGGGTGTCGTCGAGCGGAGCGTTGCCCTTATGGATATGATACTAAAGGAAGTCACCGTGCTCGATGTCAACATTCACGACTTTGAAGACAAGGTTTTCAACGGGGTTGAGGAAGACCCAGATTTGTCCGTTCACCTCGAAGAGACGGTGACGGGTCGGCCTATCATACTGGCCCGTCGTCTTCTTCGGATCATCAACAAAGCCCTTCCCCAACACCTTAGCTCCATGCAATCTCTAGCACGCGAGAACGGCCGTCCGCCTCGGGCCATTCGATATTGGTTACCTGCCGCTGTCGGCATCCTCTCGTCAAGCACTGTTCTACGAATCATCATCAAGAGACGAGCCGACATAGTTGCTTGGCTGACCGAATTTGGTGCCACGGTCCGAGACTTTTGGTTTAACTGGGTGGTAGAGCCAGCTCAAAAGGTTGTTCGGACCATCCGTCACGACGAAACGAGTGAGATTGCCATTCTGAGCAGAGACAGCCTGCGGGCTGATCGGGAGAGCTTGGAGCGCATGGTGGTCGACTTTGCCATTGACAAGCCTCATTTCGCTGTTGGTGGCTCTGTTCTTAGCGATGCGCAAATAGCTGAGATTCGGCACAAGGTTGCCGAGGGTGACGTGACCCCGGTATTGCGTGCCTTTGAAAAGGATCTCAGAAGCCCCTTTATCGGCGCCGTTCGTGGCGACCTGGTACGATCGCTCTTGATCCAGGTTCAGAAGACAAAGGTCGACCTTGAAGTGGCCATGACCGGCATCGACTCCCTCCTCAAGAGCCAGGAACTGGTGTTTGGGTTTGTCGGCTTAACACCAGGATTATTCGTGTCGCTCGGCGTCATGCGTTATGTTCGTGATATCTTCTTCGGCCGGTCCAGCCATCGCCAACAGAGGAAGGCCGGGCGTGCCGTACGGATTTTCCGCAACGTGGACCGCATCTTGTCCGAGGCACGGCCCACCGAGAACAATGTCCTGTCTTACAAAGATCACGGTCTCCTGCTGTGCGAGCTACACGTTCTTCGAAATCTGGCAATACGGCTCATGCCCCGGAACATCGAGAAGGAGTTCCTCGAGGACCTGGACGACCTGGCCAACGTAAGGGGCATTCAGGTGCAGGCTCGGGCGCTCGAGAGAATCCGCTGGGCCTACGCCCGGTGGCTGAAGTAGAGGTATCACAGCACGCCGCTTATTGTCCATTCTTAACCTTACATATCTTTGAGGCGTGTATACACTGGCATGTGTGATACTAGCATGTATAGCATGTATAGATGAGTGCAGCGAAAGAGAAGGGAAAAGGAGCAAGGAAATCATAGGATAGGAAAACCAAAGCATCTGTTACAAGCACCCTCGAGTGCGACATGATCAAATTCTCCTATGCCATCCACGTGAAATTGCTACAGCTGCATGTACTGCCAACTTGTATTGAGTTGCTCCCTGACAGCCCTCCGTTTCGACCAGTAAACAGCAATGGTATCGTGTGGGCTCGAAGCTTCTGGTTAGTATATTACAGGCCCCAGTATCCCTGGGGTATCATTTTGACACGACGGCGTTGTGAGCGATCCGTTTTCAGGAGAGAAGCTTCTTGACATCCGCCATGCGGAGATCCTTGGCCTTCTTGGCCTTGCCTTCCTTCTCCTGGAACGCTTTGCCGACCAGCTCGCGCTTCTCACGCTGAATTTCGAGAACCCGCTCTTCGACACTGCCTTTCATGACGAGACGCCAGACGGTGGTCTCGCGGGTTTGCCCAAGGCGGTGCACACGGTCGACAGCCTGGTCTTCGATAGCCGGGGCCCACCCTGGAAAGGGAAGCAAGTCAGCAAATGCAAGGATGATGATCGACAAGGAAAAATGGTGAACTTGCAGCTGTCCGAAAGTATGACGGTATCGGCCGAGACGAGATTCAGACCAACGCTACAGACAGCCAGACTGGCTAGCATGACGCATGTCTCGGGATCATTGTCGAGGGCTCCAACGGCCTCGTCTCGCTTGGCTGGCTTCATACTGCCGTCCAGCCTCGTGTACTTGATGTCTGCAGCAGCCAGCTGGCTCTGGACAATGCTGAGAAACGACGTCCACTGGGAAAATACGACCACCTTGGAGCCTGGCTTCTTGGTCGTCGCACGGACAATCTGCAGGATAGCCTCAGTCTTGGAACTCTGCGTGTCGGCGTCGAATTCCTCGTCGTCTTGGCCTTCTGGCGCAGGTTCCAGCAGATGATCTTCCTTCAACGGGTTACGGCACATGGGGCACTTGCCCTGGATCTGCATCGCCTTCGAAATGCATGCGTGGCAGAAGACATGCTTGCAATTGGTGATGACGGGTGCCGTGGGCGTATCGTAGCAGATGGCACAATCCTCCTGATTCTCCACATACAAACGGAGAGCTTCTTGGAGGAGACCGCGGTTCTTGTCGTTGATTACGACGACGTCCTGGTCTTCAAGGAGCTGCAACAGGTCATCGATGCGTTTCTTGCAGAGAGTCCAGTGGTTACAGCTGCAATGAGATTAGAAGCTCGAACGCGTTGGTCCTTGGTAAGGAAACTTACGTTTGCCGCAAGCGCAAAAGGCGCTCCAGAACACCTCGGAACCGGCCCTCCTTTCCTGCATTCGCACGTGCTTGATGTTCCTCTAGCATGCCTCTCGCCTCCGACCTTTCCAGCAGTCAGTCGCTGATCAAAACACAGAAATCTAATGTGCGATACGTACAGCAAAGCATCATACTTCTGCTTCTCTTTGGTACGGAACGGAATCCGGTGGACGTATTCCTTCTTTTCCGGGATCTTGAGATCGACAAACTTCATATCCTTCTTGCGTCGGAGACAGATGTCCTGCATCAACGCCTGAAGCAGGATTTCGGATTTCTTGTCTCCAACTTCAAGCTGCCGAGTGATCTTGATGTTGAATATCTCGGGTTGCTCGATTCCTCCGGTAATGTGCAAGAATTTGATCAATGACTGCAAGTCTTTGACCGAGTTGATACTAAGATATTCTTAGCCAAAAGCGATCTGCGCGCAGTATTGGAGATAAACACTCACATTGGGGTGCCGGTCAGGACCCAACGGGACTTTGCCCTGATATCGCAAGCTGCCAAAGCGACCTTTGTCTTTGCATTTCTGATTGTGTGGCCTTCGTCGAGCACAACACGTCTCCACTCGATAGTGTTCGACAACAACACTTTATTCACCCCCGGATCTTTCTCTCGTGCAAGCTTGCCGTAGCTCGTGATGACAACATCGTACTCAACAAGCTCTTTCGCAGACAGTTTCTTGTCTCCGTGGTATATGATGACGCTTGGCTGGTGTTCGGTGCCTACGTGGGCACGGATCTGCTGCTCCCAATTGCTCATCACACTGACGGGTGCGACGATGAGAGTCGAGCCTTTGCCGCCAATAAGGATCAGACTGATGATCTGGAGTGTCTTGCCCAAGCCCATTTCATCAGCGAGAATACCTCCCGAGGCTAGCTTGGGTGGAGATGAGCAGACGAAATCAGAAACAACATTGCAAAATCGTCCTGTGCTGTCACGTCGCCACAACTGAACAGCCTTTTCTGCGCCTTTAGCTGGCAGTTTGGGGTTCTCCTGGGAAGTCAACCAGGCCAGTCCCTAGAGCCGCTTGATTAGCCGAGACCAAAAATCGGGAAAGCTTGCGGACAAACCTTGAGTTGATATGGCAACAGCTTGGATTTGACTTGACGAGGCTGGTCAGCCTTGGGCATATGGGCAAGCACGCCCTCGTCGATCTTCAGAGGCTGTAGGTCATGTCCTCTTTGCCTGCCGTCGATAGCTTCACTAGCCCGCAAGAGGTCTTCTAGCGAAATTTCGGGAGTGTTGTCCTCGACAACAGTGCCCTCGGGCAGTCCGCAACTAGTGCCACCATTCTTAAGTCCTAGCAATTTCCGGCGACTCTCAGCTTCCTGCCTAGTTTTTTTGAGTTGGCCGGCTTTGAGGATCTTGTCCTTCTTGAGGTCCGTCTCGATTCTGGTACGCTCTGTTGGGTCACTGGAGCCGTAAAGGTGAAGCTTCACAGGGCAGTCGAAGTCACCTTTGCGCCCCGTGATCTCCGCCTCAAGGGTCAAGTCGCCACGGTCCTAGAATAGTCTTCAGAATGATGTTGGGATGGGGGAGTACAGGTTGCTCAACTATGTAGGGGGTAAGCCTGGCAGCGACTGCCCGAGGTATGTGGCCAATCTGCTGGTAGAGCACATTGTCCATCCGGATGGCATTGGAGTCATACTTGTCCTCATTAGTTAACACAGCTGTAATTTGCAGACCCTCCACCTACCATGTTGCCGGTCTCTCTTCGACAGAGCACAACCTCGCCAAGTGTCGCAACTCCGTCATAGTACCTCACACCGACGATTTTCCCATCTAAGACACGTCAAATTCTGCTCGATCATCTGATTCATTGGGTACTAGTTCAACGTACCAAATGTTCCGTATAGTTCGGTGCCTGAGCCTTCCTCTTCCTGCGTCAGGTCAAGATACTCAGGCTCAGCAGTCACCTGGGACGGAGGTAGAGCATCGGAGGACTGTGGCGGCTGCGAGCTGTACACGCTCGTGCCACTAATTCCAGTGGAACTGGTGGCTTGTCTCTTGTTTTGAGTCGGCCCCGTATCGTGAACGCCTGTGAGGTCAACGACCTCACGCGTACGCTTGGAGTGTCCTCGAGGCATCCGTGACGTCGATTGGCTCTCAGAATGGGACGATGATGATGGTGGTTAACGAACGGCAATGAAAGATGAGGAATAACGCGAGTATTGACAAGTGTTCTGATATGCATTCTCACAAGCAAATAATTCTTCACGCATCTTTGCCTTAATCTACAATGATGTAATGTTGGTTACAGTTCAACCTTAGCGGGCTACGGGGTGAGGTAACGCGGTGCGCGGTAGGAACGCGAAGTCAGGTGCTCCCAATTAAAATTGGTACCTCCCATTGGAAGCCCAACGCAAGTACATGCAACTTCACATGCGACAGATAAAGCACGCGCTCATGAGATTCCGTAGCCGCATGTCACAGAACAGCTGTGAATGTTGGATCTCTTGCTTTCAGTGCCAGTGCGTTTTAAGCCGGGTATAATAGAACGGAACAGTGGTGCCTATCCACAATATGAAGCATAGGACGAGTACTGGTTGAGCATGATCGTGCTTGCAGCCATTATGTAAGCCAGCCGACAACCTTCCCGAGAGCCTGTCGGAGCACGCAATGAGTGCGCCGGGCAACTGGATTGGGGCTAGAGGGAATCACGCAATCCAGCCGAATGCCATCAACGAGACCCGACAATTCAACGACACGTCTTGCAGTCTGTTCATTTTCAATTCCTTTTCTTGTAATCATTCAACCGACGTCAAAGGGCATCAGCCGTGCTTTTATAAATTCATGATTTCATTCAGTATCAAGCAAGCCGGCGGCCGGGACGGCTTTGTAGGCCTGATATCCTCCGCCCATACGAGTACAACGAGTACAACAATCTTGGACCTCTCTGCCAGCCAGTGGCGCATTCCATAACGAAGAACCAAATCATAAGCAACGCCTGCTTGTTCCAAAAGATGCCTCATTTGGCCTCTGCTTCACAGCCAACCCTTTCGTTATTCCTTCAGCAACCTACCATACGTCGAGAAGTATGCGCATCCTGGGACATGGCTTCGCTTTCCGGTTTTCTGGTCAAAGATGAAGCATCCTTTCTTGGCCACGTTGGGCGGAGTGTACACTGTGGTTCACCATGTTTAACCAAAGAAGAGATTGGGACAAGCGTCTCGAATGGTCAAGATGACTTACGATGAAGAGAGACGGCGAAGTCGCTGCCCTTGTTCATTACCCTATGAAGGCCAAGCTCATCGGCCATATATGCCACGCTATTCTCGGTCATGGTCTTCTCTGATATCATTTCCATCGGACGCTCATTGCTTCCTTCTGGGAAGGCAAATCGAGTCTCGGTCAGGCTACCTTTGAGAATCTTCATCAGGCAGTGTGCGTTGCCGTGGTCATGGATTGGGCTTCCTTTGCCAGGGGACCACACGAGCACCAGCTATTCATCTCATTAGCGATACCGTGTCACAAGTGTGGTCGGTTATTAGGGCGTGCAAGGACCTACCAAGTTGCTCTTGCCGTTTCCATCGTCCACCAAGTTTCTGGTGTATCCACGGCTAGCATCGCCGAATGCATATGCCCTCCATCCGTCGTCCACACTGTTGTACTCCCGCATCAGCTCCGTGAGGAAATTGACGTCGACGTCGTCCGATGTCAGTCCTGAAGATGGCCCGAGGGCCTTCTTCAGCGCCACTACGAGCTGGTCAAATTTGCTAGCAACACCGATGTCGATGTTCTTGCCGCTGACGGTGGCGGTCTTCGAGATGGTTCGGACAGACATGGCTCGAGGGATGAGGG
This sequence comes from Stachybotrys chartarum, assembly GCA_001021365.1. Classification (NCBI taxonomy): domain Eukaryota; kingdom Fungi; phylum Ascomycota; class Sordariomycetes; order Hypocreales; family Stachybotryaceae; genus Stachybotrys; species Stachybotrys chartarum. The sequence goes on along the minus strand of LDEE01000003.1, from coordinate 847,827 downwards.
GAAGTTTCGGTGATGATGCGGTGAAGCCAAGGCTGACGGCAAGGACGACAGTAGTGCGGAGGTGCAAATGATACAGATGAAGAAGATGACGAATATCCTGGATCAAGATGCGATGGTTCGGATACTTTGATGGAGAAAATGCCAGCGTCTTTTATCGCAAGGAAGCAAATCCGACGAAGAGAACACATCGACTGACGTGCGGGGCTCTGACTCCTTTCGACGGCCCGTGTCAATTGGACTCGGTGTGACTTCCAGGCCTCCTCCCAGTCAGCAGGACGAGCCAAATGGTACGGTGTGCATTACGTCCCATGGTGGGTCCCGCGCCCCTTCTTCCGTTAGGTTTTCGTTGGCAGTAGCTGCGTCAGCGACATCGGTGAAGGGCCGTAGATTGCCGTTCGATATGTTGAGCCAACCGTGTTTGACTCAAAATACATGCCCGTGGATTCATCACCTCGGATTCATGACAGGCTTCACACGGTTCTTGGATGGAATTGCGACATGAGGTATGATACAATGGAATTGCTGGCGCAGCTTATCAGTGCGGCTTGTCCTGGACGCACCCTTGTCAATGTGGTCTGATCCGTCCCAAGCCGAGGGCTTAGCCAGGTAAGGGAAAGCAATTTAGGTCGCAGCGCCCGCTTACGCAATTGGGATCACCACAATCGCAATACTCAGGAATCAGTTACTTGGACCTGGGCATTGACGGTGACCTAAAAATGGACTCACGATTTCCCATACATCAGATTACTATTTAAATACATGCCAAGGTTGCAAGCAAGACCTGAATCGCTTTGGCAGTGCTGGTTGCTTAAATCCTTAATCCCCCAACGGAAGACGCTAAGCCCCGGAGTATGTCAAAATTGCTATGCACAGGCCGACTAAGCTAAAGTGTGCTGGGACCCTGCTAATTCGTGATGTTGCCTAAGGATTCAGAGACAAAACACACGGCAGGCATCGTTGTGCCGTCAACGCTCTGTTATTCGATTGTCACGTGCATGTACCATGACGCAGCACCCAATGTCGGGTTGATGTGGAAGGGTGAGAATAATAGTATCTTGACAAGGTATATCTTCCGAGTACCTAGTCCTATGCACTATTCCAGGGTAGCCTCGTTTGTGCCCCAATTTGGTCGGGGCTTGAAGTAGCGGTCACTTTTGACTTTGTAAGTCGGGGTGCACAGGAGCATTACAGTCAAGGCAGTAATGATAAAAGAATAAAAATGAGCGGTGGTAATAGGAAGTGTCATTCATTTCGCCATTTGTTGATACCTTTTAGTAGAGGGACACCCCGAATAAAATAATACAGCGCCTACATGAGAAAGGTACCTGCCCAAGTCGCCGCTAAGCCCCGCCAGTGCGCTTTCATCGTGGAGGGGCAAATGCAAACCTAGAAATTAATTCTGCTTCTGGATGCCACGAGATAGACTAGTATCCTACACGAGCACAGCTCAGCATGGACACGTTGTGGCCAAACCACCCACAAGCGGATGGCCAGGTGAACGGTACGTCTTGCGAAACTCGAAACACGGCATCCTAGCTAACACCATATTCAGGCGTGCTGGCCATCTGGCATACCTACCGAACGCAGATCATACTACTCGCCCTCGTCATCCTCTTCGGCGCACGAGTAATTTTACATACCAAGGAGCAAAGACAAGACTTGATAGTCCTGCCTAGAGTCTACGAAAAGGAGGTCCTGATTCCACGTTCCTCTGAATCGGAAAATGCAAAGGTCAATAGTACCAAAGAGGCGAAAACGAGCGGCCCTCGAAGAATCAAGGGTGGTCTAGTGAAGAGACCGTCGGATGACGATAACGCAAAACAAACCGAACAAAGGATCAAGACATTGATCTTCTTTTCCTCCATTACCACAAAGACAGAAAAGTTCGCCCATGCATATCTGGAATCCCTACAGTCCGATCTGAAACAGCTGGCTGAAAAGACGGGCAAAGTATTCCTGGAGCCAGAAGTGCGGAACTTGACAGACATTGATTTCGACGACTACTTTGTATCTCCACCAAAGTTGGGCGATGACGTGGCGCTGCTCTACCTGTTCTTGATACCGAGCTACAACATCGACACCATCAACGATACCTTCCTACAGCATCTAGAGGAAACACACCATGACTTCAGAATCGATACCGGCTCCTTGGCGTCACTATTAGGCTATTCTGTTTTCGGCTATGGCGACAAGGAAGGATGGCCAGATGAGGCCGAAGGCTTCTGCTTCCAAGCCAAAGAGATCGACAGGTGGATGGCTAAGCTAACGGGCCGCAAGCGAGCATATCCTGTTGGAATGGGAGACATGAAGAGCGACCACACTGAAAGATTCAATGAATGGGCAAGTGGGGTTTTAGAAATCATGGAGCACACGGCTCGTACTGGAAATCTTGGCGAAGGTCTTCCTGGCAGCGGCGATGCCGAAGAAAGCGATATCGAAGATGAAGGTGACATTGACGATGGGGAAGTGCTTGTAGAAGAGGACACATTAGGCGACAACGAAAAGATCCAGTCGCGGACTCTTGAAGATGTCGAAGATCTTGGACGAACGATCCATCCATCCAACGGAGGGAAGCGAAGCAATGGCCCAGTTGCTGTAGATTTTACTACCTACAGCGCAGCAGAAAAGAAAAAGGCCCAAACAAATGTCGTCAAGGAGATGGTGGCCAAGAACTCACCCACCTACGCGGCCCTTACCAAGCAAGGCTATTCCATTGTTGGATCACATTCCGGAGTGAAAATCTGCCGGTGGACGAAATCCGCCTTGCGGGGAAGGGGAAGCTGCTACAAATACTCCCTATACGGCATCAACTCCCACCAGTGCATGGAAACCACGCCTTCTCTTTCTTGCTCGAACAAATGTGTTTTCTGTTGGCGCCACGGAACCAACCCAGTGGGTACTACCTGGAGATGGGTAGTTGATCCGCCAGAGATGATTTTTGAGGGTGTCAAGGACAACCACTACAAAAAGATCAAGATGATGCGAGGCATGCCCGGAGTCCGAGCCGAGCGCTACAACGAAGCAATGAAAATTCGGCACTGCGCCCTCTCTCTAGTGGGCGAGCCGATCTTCTATCCATACATCAACGAGTTCCTCGGTATGTTGCATGCCGAGCGCATATCGTCGTTTCTGGTGTGCAACGCGCAACATCCGGAGCAACTTGCCGCGCTCAAGGCCGTCACGCAGCTCTACGTGTCAATCGATGCTTCCAATCGGGACTCCCTCCGCAAGATCGACAGACCTCTTCACCGTGATTTCTGGGAGCGCTTCCAAAGGTGCCTCGATGTACTTCGGGAGAAGCGGTTCCGCCATCGGACCGTCTATCGGCTGACCCTCGTAAAAGGGTTCAATGTAGACGATGAAGTCGAGGGCTATGCGCAGCTGATCGAGCGTGGCCTACCCTGTTTTGTCGAGGTCAAAGGCGTCACCTACTGTGGCACATCGACATCGACCAATGCCGGCCTCACCATGACCAACGTGCCATTCTACTGGGAGGTATGTGATTTTGTAAGGGCGTTGGAGAAAAGGCTCCAAGATAAAGGCCTGAACTATGGAATTGCTGCAGAGCATGCTCACAGCTGCTGCATCTTGCTGGCAAGTGAACGCTTCAATGTGGATGGAAAATGGCACACCCACATCGACTACCAAAAGTTCTTTGAGCTTCTAGAGGAGAGGGGCGCAGACGGTGACTGGACACCGGAGGACTATATGGGACCACCGACACCGGAATGGGCACTATGGGGGAACGGCGGCTTTGATCCTAGAGACGACAGGGTCGATAGGAAAGGCCGCAAGATCGAACCGGTCGTGATTCGAGACCGGCCACAAGTATCCCAGATAGTCTGAACTTAGTGAATGGAACTGCTCTGAACTTGACAAGGACTGCTTTCAAGGCGGCCTCAGCTAGATTGAGATTTGTAGCTAAGAAATAGATGACACCATGTGGCCGCCCTAAGGAGCCTCATAAGATCATGATGTATTACGACAACGCTCCTTGTACAGACTTTTCCCTGATACCTACCAAGGTGTTCGCCGTAAACTGTTTACACAAGCTCTACCGGATGTAGAGCATACATAATATGGTACAATGGAAGCCGCATTGTCTCCATTTGGATTTGGACGGCTTCGAAAATCGATCGTCGTCCCACGTTTTGCCGTCAGGCGATGGTGGACGATGACGAGAACTGGTTTGAGATGAGAGCTGGCTTAGTCGAGGCCGACCGTGGGGATGTCGGACAGATTGATGCCACTGACGGGACGGATGTCGAGGGATGTGTCGTATGCGATCATCTCTGCGAGGACCTCCAAGACAGGCTGCATAAGAGGTAAGCATCAGGCGAGACCCAGCTGAAATGATGTGCAACGAACCTTGGGTATCACTTTATCGTATATGGAGATGAGGTCGCCCGGAGACGGATGAACCTTCAAGCACTTGTAGAGCCCCAGAGCGGACTCAGTTGCTTTGGAGGCTATGTCGACACAATTAGCATCATGTGATTTACGTCAAAAAAAAAAAGGCCCCTTACGGTCTTGGCTCAGCATTTCTCCAAGCGCCATCTGCTCATTAAAGAAAGCCTCGCGCTCCTCCAAGTCGGAAGGAATGCCCTCCTCCTTTGCCTCGTCCACCTTGGCGTGGATGGCAGCTCGGAACGCCTTGGTGGAGTACTCGGCCTCCTCCTTCTCGACACGTGCCTGGCGGCGCTCGTTTCTCCTCAGGTTGCGACGGAACTCGGGGTGGCTTCGTCGCTTGGAGTCGAAGTAGACGGCGTATGCTGGAAGCAATGCGCATGTAAGCTGCTGCACGGAAAATCATGTTTTTAAGGTACGGCTGAGGTTGGCTTACCGAGGACCCCAGCTGCGACAGCTGCGACCGATGCCGTCACCAGAACGGTTGTTTGTGACATTGTTGTGGTTGTATTCAGGCTTTAAATATCAAAACAGGGGAGATTGAGTTTATGATTGAGCTGGACAGGGCGTCGGAGGGTAAGCCGTGATGATGGTGGCTCGAGTAGACGGGTTGTTGTGTCGACAACGGGATGATGCAGGACGCAAGCAGCAAGCTTTCGAAGTCGTGTAATGATCCGAAGCCAATTTTTTTGGGCGACGATTGGATCCATATGTCATGATAGCGGTTCAAGCTCGGCACATTCCAAATGGGCGATAAGCTTCGGCAGAAATTCGGCAGCGTCACAGACGTTGGCGAGGTATTGCATATCAAGCACTCACTCATCCAAGCCGAAACAGTTCGTTACAGGAGCTTGGCACGAAGCGCTTTCACGTCGAATTTCTCTCTAAATTCCCTTACCAGCTCGAGGCGCATGTCAATTCGTCAGACTTGTCGGTTGCTCCCTCTTGTATGACACGTGGGCAACGGATTAAGCTTGGCTTCGCTTAGCAAGCCACCTGGCCTGCTTCACCCTGACCATTGACCAGTCGTCGCCGTCCTACATCGTTGCCTGGTCATTCAAATCATCGCCCACCATGTCGGAGGAAAGAAGCAAGATATCTCTTCGCAGTGGCAACAAGCGAAAAGGCCGCCCCACAATCAGTGCCCCGAAGCAGATCTCGAGCCCGATTCCTCAAGATGCACAACCGAGACCAGGCGCTCCGGCCACGGTCTCCGACCCTTCGTCGCGGCAACGTCCAAGGCCGCCGCCCGTCACAAGCGGAAAGGTAACAAGACAACCTGTAGGCGGAATAAAAATTCCATGGCCTCAAGCTAACTTTTACAGACTTCTGATCTAGTCAAGCGACGATACTCAACGCGATTCAATAACCTGCCCAACAACTTCGATGCTACCGCTCCGCCAGTGCCCTCGGTTCCCTCTCTACCCGCAGACAATTTTGGATCAAATGAACGTCGGCCACCTCCTTCTCGGGGTGGCGCTGCTCCGACAGTGGACATTAATGCGCTGAGAGACCCGAACATGGTCCCGGATCAATACGTGTCGAGTGTTCTAAGTGATGCAACGGAAGATCAGATCCGCGAATACGAGGAATCGTTGCGAAAGCTCAAGCGACGTGCCTCGGCAGATTTACAGCTAAATGTGATGCAAAATCGTACGCAATTCATCAAAATCAGCAAGGAAGCCGAAAAACTCAAAGGCGAGATGAGGGCTCTACGGACGCTAATGTCGGAATTGAAAATGAACACCACGGCCCTGAGGTCAGCATCCTCACGAGGTGATGAAACCGCGGGCATGTCGGGGCAGATGTCCACGGGTCTGAGCAAGCGGGACAAGCGAAGCTCTGTTGCCGATAGGAGCGCCTTGTGGAACTCGCAGATGCAGGCCCTATACAAGAGCGTGGAAGGCTCACAGAAGTTTTTGCCCAACTCGTCTGGCCGCCACGTTGTTCAGAATGCCGGACCTTGGATTGAATTGGACAATGCGACGTACAAATCTCGACGGGCGATGCAGATCTTTCTTCTCAATGATCATCTTCTTATTGCTTCCCGTAAAAAGAGGAAGGTCGAGTCAGCCAACCCCAACTCGCGTAACCCCTCGTCGAAATTGGTGGCGGATCGCTGCTGGCCGCTGCTAGACATCGAAGTAGTGGACATGGCAGGAACCGGGGAAGCGTCGGGAGGCACGAGCAAGCTTGCTGATGCGATCATGGTGAGGGGAGGTGGCCAGGATTCGTTCATCTACCGCACCGAGAAGCCCGAGGATGCCGAGAAGAAGGCCCTTTTGCTGAATGTGCGGAAGGCCGTGGAGGAACTACGCAAAGGACTGAGATCGGAGATGGAGGCGAATAACAAGGCTAAAGAGACGATCAACTACTTTGCTTCGAGGGACCCTGGGTTGCTGCAGAAGACGGAGCTTCTTGAGACTCTGTCTGACATCAAAGACATGCTTATCGAAGTTGATGGGAAGCAGCAAAATCTGCGGTGGGTAGAAGGGCAGATGGACGAGCTGGATATTGACGTTGCGCTTCAGAAATTTGAGCCGGCCGTCGCGCGGGTCGAGAAGCTCAAGGGTCTCGCTAGAGGACTGAAGAATAATCTTGTGGCCCAAGACTTCATCAACTTCAAAGTCGAAGAAAGGTCGAGCAAGTTGGCAATTATGATCCTCCGCGAGCTGGAGCTGTCGCACAATAACCAGAGCAAGACGCAGCGATACGTCAGCTGGCTCACGAGGCTCGGATTCGACGACAGAGCCAGGGAGGCCTATCTTACTGCCCGGAGTGACACGATATATAGGAGATCCAGGTATGTCATCACCGTACATTGTACGTCGGAGGAAATTAACTTGGCTCAGGCAATGCATCTTTCAAGGCGACCTCCATCTCTACATCTGGCAGTTGTCCTTTGTCTACTTCACCATCATCCACAACACGGTACAGTGCTTCCAGGGCTGTTTCCCACCACCGATGATGAGCGCCTGCGTCAAGTGGGCCAAAGAGGAGGTAGAAAGCTTCAACGTGATCCTGGCACGGCAGCTCAGCAGCACGGAGCGAGACGGGCAGGTCTGGACGCAGTGCATGGATAGAGCCAAGGCACACGCCAGGTTGCTGTCCGAGGTCGGCCTAGACTTTACGAATATGGTGGGCAAGGAGGTAGAGGAGGATGGGATGCGACTGGAAGGCCAGGGTCAGATCGGCCTGGGCCTGGCGTGATGTAATTGTTTTACGGCACATCGTCGATAACGCCTCTGGTATGACGGAGACGAGCTGAGGAACTAACAGTAAGAACGACCAAGTAGGCTTGGACCACGTTTCAAGGAGCGAACATGAATATGAGCAAGGCTTTGACAAACGCCAGCCACTACAATGTTGAAGTTGAATCTGCGCATGAGCCAGCTACCACTGCCTGCATTGACGGGGGTCAGATAGTAAGGGATCGTGGTATTCGATTAGCACGTTTGAAGAGCTTCAGATCATCAGAAGTGGGCCAGGCTATCTCAGGTCTCCTTTTATTGGAACGTCGCAGTCAATCCTTGGCACTGTCTAGTAGTATGGATACCTGCGCTAAGAACATTAGGAAGCTACAGGGCAGGAGAAGGTGCTGTAGTGACCCCAAGTGGAGAAGTGACCTAGCCACTGCAGCAGGCATCCGCGGCCTGCGCCCCACGGTCCAATGACATTGGACTTCTGTCCGATGAAATTGTTACGTCGGTACCTGACCTTAACTTACCTGACCTGTGCTTGCATCTACTCCTGTTTTCCCATCTTCCATCACCGCCCCCCAGTCTCCCTTCGATAACGCATTGCCAGAGTTCCTGCCGAGCGAAAATAGCACGAGCCTCTCGTACCATTGGAATATCTTATCCCGCGGCGCGGTTTGAGTCTGCAAATTCGGTTTCCTCCGCCCCCATACCACAAAATCCAACGGCGATTTCCCCCGCTCTGTCGCTGCTAAGGGAGGCACAACAGCAGCTTCGAAGTTGGAGCCCCACCGCCCGCGACATCATCTTTGACCGGAAAACGTCATTTTTGCAACGCCTCTGCCTCTGAACCAACGACACGCACCTCGGCAGCCGAAACCTTGAAGCACCATGGACACCAATATGGAGGATGTCGGGAGGGCCCCGGCAGATGTGTCCCCCGCGCAGGCCGAGCCCGCGTCGGTCCCAACCTTGGATGGCTGGATCGAGAGTCTCATGAACTGCAAGCAGCTGAGCGAGACTGATGTGCAAAGACTCTGCGAAAAGGTGAGCAATCTCTTCCCCACCATTGGGAGATGACTGCGGATGACGGCCAGCGGTTGATGCTGGGCCTTCGCTTTGCTCTACGTTTCCGCCAACCGTCGCGCGCTGGCTGGCTGATCATCCGTTACCGATACCGACCTCGCGTGACCGCATCCCGGATGTGAGCTGATTCTGCGAAATAGGCGCGCGAAGTCTTACAAGAAGAATCCAATGTGCAGCCTGTGGTATGTTCTCGCCGTCTTGTCTGTCCAGTCCGCGAGCACGTCCCGCTAACCCTATTGGCGACAGAAATGCCCAGTTACCGTCTGCGGCGATATTCATGGCCAGTTCCACGATCTCATGGAGCTCTTCAAAATTGGTGGCCCCAATCCCGACACAAACTACCTCTTCATGGGTGCGCCAGCTCCAGCCTCTCTTCCCGGCGCCATCACACGCCCCATACTGACGCGCCCGTCCTTTAGGTGATTACGTCGATAGAGGCTATTACTCGGTCGAGACCGTTACCCTTCTCGTTGCTCTCAAGATCCGATACCCACAGCGCATCACCATTCTTCGTGGAAACCACGAATCTCGCCAGATCACACAGGTCTATGGCTTCTACGACGAGTGCCTGAGGAAGTACGGCAACGCCAACGTGTGGAAGCACTTCACCGACCTCTTCGACTACCTTCCCCTCACTGCTCTCATCGACAACCAGATATTCTGTCTTCACGGTGGTCTATCCCCCAGCATTGACACCTTGGATAATATCAGGGCACTGGATCGCATCCAGGAAGTCCCGCATGAAGGCCCCATGTGCGACCTTCTGTGGTCAGACCCCGACGACAGGTGCGGCTGGGGCATCTCCCCACGTGGTGCGGGATACACCTTCGGACAGGATATCTCGGAGGCTTTCAATCACAACAATGGCCTGACGCTGATCGCTCGGGCACATCAGCTTGTAATGGAGGGGTACAACTGGTCTCAGGATCGCAACGTTGTAACCATTTTCTCTGGTAAGTTGCGACATCTCTATCTGCCCTACATGCATCCGTACTGACGCATTGTCAGCACCTAATTACTGTTATCGTTGCGGAAACCAAGCGGCCATCATGGAGATTGACGAGCATCTGAAATACACCTTGTGAGTTTTGGATAGTTTCACGGAGTTCTATACCTGACCAAGAATAGCCTACAATTCGACCCTTGCCCCAGAGCGGGAGAGCCGATGGTCTCTAGACGTAAGTTTCTTTCCTCGCTTGGCTTGCTCATAGGCAAAGATATTGACTGTGCTCAGGAACCCCTGACTACTTCCTCTAATTTTGCAGCATATACCGTGTCAAAAGTAGTAGACAGCTCATGCTAAGTCGGTTTCGACAGCAAGGCAGGAAAGGTCTATCGGGAAGCATCGGAGCATGACCTCGTTCACTTGTATGATGAATCGTGATGTCATAGAACTATCACCGTACCTTAGCCATTTGCCAGGTTGTCTGAACATGGGGAGACCCCCGTACCAACGCACACAAAAGGTTTCGTGTGTGGACTTGAAGTCAGGCTTGCATCTTAGAGTTGAAGTTGCAACAAGAGAGAATTATTTGGGACCAGCCCCGGCACACTGCCTGAATGTCGCTACCTGGTTTGAGACTGAACATGTCTATGACAGTAAAGATGCAGGATACGTGCACCGGCATTCGATGTGAATTCCAACGAGTCCAGTTCTTCCTCGTAATGTCGACACATCAAGGTTCGAATTCCCTGAGAATCCTGTGTCATCTGGCGTTCTGGGTACGTTTCGCAAAAATATGTGCCATGACAGCCTGGGCTGATGATAATTCTAGGTTCTGTCTTAAACGAATGAAAAGAGATGTATACGGCCACCAAAAGGCTGCCTGAACAGGAGTCTCGACTGCAGCGAAACAGCGTGCATGGCCTGGTTGCAGTATCAGCCTCAAGCGAGCCCGTTTCGCTACACTTAGCCCCCAACCGAGGGCGACCCTAGACCTGAGACTCGGATATTCTAGGTCTGGGCAGCCTTTTCGCCCTTGATGCCCAGCGTCGTGTCATCGCCAGATGTGTCTGTATCACTGTGGCTGCTCCCGGAGGAAGCTGGAGCTTGAACCGGAAACACGACTTGCGAGTAAGACTGGCGCTTACCGGAGCCGTTGGGAACGAAGAAGAGCCTATCGACCCGACTGAATGTGTAGGTGTAGATTACGAACAGCTCCACCACAAAAATGAAGCAATAGAAGGCGGCCTTGGTGTGGTACCAGGCAGGGCCCTCGGCTGGTCGTCTGAAGTATGCGGCAATAGTACGAAAAATGGAGCCGAAAGCCAGGAGCACGGAGGAGAAGGCGACGAGCTGAAACTTGGTCTTCATTAAACCAAAGCCGAAGCTGTCAATATTGTTCTTACGGGGCAGTGCCAGGGCGAAGGCAATGATGGGAATGGGAACGAGAGAAAGGACGGAGAGCGTGGTGCAAGCTACAAAATAACAGCTACGCATTCTCGAGAGAACCAGCGGATCAAGGGTGTAAGAGGAATAGACGATGCCGGCAACAACCATAACCAGAGATACGCCTAGCGCAACGAATAAGCCCTGGAAAACGACACGAGCAGGAGTACCCCAGCCAAGACGCGGATGATGGGCCCGCAGCAGCCTCTGCGAGAAGATGATGTTGACGAGAAATAGCAGTAGCACGCCGGCGTTGGCAAAGACTGCGGCGGCAAGGGCAACGTGCATGTTGGTGGGGTTACGGGCCCAAGCGATGCGCGTGGCGTTGGCGACAACGCGGGTCATGGAGTAGGCGGCCATAAAGCCCGAGGGGAGAAACATGCGGCTGCGTCGTAAGTTGCGGATGTGCAACGTCATGTTGGTGGCGAAGGTGACGAGGAAGAGGGGGATGAGGACGGAGGAGATGGGGACGTCCACATCGGTGGTGGGGAGGCCGCCGAGCTGGGCGTCGTGGAAGGGGTAGGGAGGAGTCTGGGAGGTGTTAGTGTCTTGCGAGGCAGTGAAGGAGGATTTGTGATGATGGGCTTGAAGTGTAGGTGGGAAGATACGAGCCTGGCTCATCTTGCCGGGTTGGTGTAATGGTGAGCAAAGGCAAAGGGAAGAAAGATGGACACCGGGTCCTACATAGGATAAGATCAAGCCGTGAAGGAGAGACTTGAAGAGTGCGATGAAGGATCGCTCACTATTACGAGTTCGCGACAAAAAGAAAATTTGAACATTTCGACTACCCAAAAGGGAGTCGGGGGGGGGGAGTCAGGGCCCGACCCAGAGGCTTGGAATCCAAACTGGCTTTCTTAGGCAGGGGGGCCACGGGGTGCGTAACAGGGATGAAGCTATCCGGGCCCAGGGTTCACTGGAGCGGAGGAGTGCTGGGCCGTGATACGAGGAGGATGGGTGCGTTTGGAGTTGGATGAATGGGGGATGAAGTTCATGCTTTCCGGCGCTGGGGGGAGGGGAAGATGAGTGGAATGGAGTTTTTGTTTTGTTTGCTGCTGCCGAGAGAAGACGTCGTAGAAGCCCTAGAGTATGATGGGACAGAGCAATGTTGGGTAATGGTTTTCAGAAGGCTTTGTCGATCTGGAAAGTCAAGGCGCTCTTCTTGAAGTGATGCTGTAGGTATGTCATTTTCTAGTTTTGGTATTGTGCCTTATGATAAATGTGATGTTACTTTGGGAAAAACTCCGGTCAAGTATTAGCTAACATGACCGAAATTTTGTGCTTGTCAAAGTCAACATCCTGAGATTCCGAATTAAGCAAGGCTGGATCGGTTAATATACTTGTCTTCGCCATTGCTGTCACCATCTACGAGGAGAAGGGGATGCTGAGGAGCTGTAGATGATCGATGGAGACATCTCGGCCAAGCACATGGGTGTACACAGCAGCGTGTCTTGATATAAGAAACCGCATCGTATTCAGCAACCTCCCTCTCCCCAATGACAAACGTCTACTATGCAGTATACCCTCATACATGGCATGAAGTCGCTCCTCCACGCAACAAATTATCGACCATCTGAGGAAGAGCAAACTATTCATAAAGCTTTATCGCATTATGTCCTTGGGATATAGACGGCTTCTATACTCCAAGGCGTACTGAGGAACTGTCAGAAGGATGTTTGCACCCGTCCAATGACTGTAAAGGCATCGTAGCATGGCTAGGTCCAGAAGGTACTGAATTTGGATACGCAAAGACACACACATCTAAGCAAATAAGCCCATATCATTGGAGAAGCATGTCAAATACAGGTCCGCAAAAATAACCAAGGATCGTGTCCAACCTAAACATGGTTCATCGCGTCGAGCCAAAGAGTTCAAAGACAGCCATGCAAATTAAATCTCCGCCACATTTCCAACGCCGGCCACTGGCAGTGGACCAAGATGGACTCAAAAAGGCGTGCAGCAGAGGGAGGCTTGGTGCCCGAGACTTTTCCTAGAAACGGTGAGCACCGAAGAGATCGAAAGTAGGGATAGGTAAGTTGTGGCATTTGTGACGGAGCGGTGACATGAATCAACAACGTGTTAAGTCAGTTCTGATACATATCATTCGCGTAATCACTGACTCATCGATCGAGAGCAACTGATAAGGTAGGGAGAAGAAATGACGGCCGCGCCAAGGGAATGATCTGAACTGCCAGATCTGTGCATCTTCGTTATCGCACATCACTCCTCCATCGGCAGCCCACCGACCCCAAAACAGCAACAAACTCGTACCTATGTCCTCGGGTCGCCATGTCATGTTGTAGGCGTCGTTGAAACAGGGAGGCGGTGGCGCAAAGGTTAAGCGCGAGTCACAGAGGTAGGCTCTCGGCTTTCGACGAACCCGCGGCAGCTGGCGCACAGAGTCATCTGGAAAGGATAGCTAGGGAGTAGCTAGTGGCGGAAAGGATTCAAGTGATGGAAACGAATCGGAGACAGGACGGAATCGACGAACTGAACACGATAAAATTCGCTAAGCCGACGTGATGATCTGCTATATCCGAGGAGGCAAACGCCATAGCGGCCATGAGGAGGAGGATGAGACAAACAAGCTGGGTTTGCGTGTGGACGAAAAACGGGGACAAGATTGGCAAAACAAGAGAACAGAGCGTTTGCATTGGGCCATGGCTCTGGCGGCTGTTCTTCGCCTGTCATGTGTCATGTGCCATCGCGGCTGTCCCGTCCCGAAGCTCACCAACCAGCCTTGCCGACCTTTCGTTGACGGTTTGTTTCGTTGGCACCGGCACGATACGTTGAGGAAAGACTAGCTGTTGGAAGCAGGGAGACGAGCGGCTACTTATGCATCCAGCGCCGAAGGTTGAAACATGTTGCAGTTGAGTGTAAATATGGTTGGAATGCTGGGCACGTTGCGATGGGGTTAGCGGGCCGTCCCCCCACGTCGGGCCAGCCCAGATCGATTACTGGGCAGTTGATTCCACTGATTAGCCAACGACCCAAGCTTAGGCGACACGGAAGACGACGGCCCTGTCAGCAGGAGATGGAAATCACTGCGGAGATGGCTGTTGGGCAACCAACCACGCTACTCGGTCAAGCTGTCCTCCAGGAGCATCATGTGTCGTCATCGATAACGACACCACGAGATGGTTACAGCATCGATTCCGACTTCCACCACGGGATGATGCTTGACAGATCGCCCCCACTGCAATCACTGAACTGTACCATGGAACTTTTTAATTAGAGTATGGGAGATGAATGAACAAAGAGAAAAAACTTCCGAAACGGCCATGATTGGCCCAGCCCGGCAATTCCAACAACGCCCTCAGGAAAACTAGGTGGCAGGGGTGGCAGGGGGTGGCACGCGGTGGGCCTCTTGGGGGGAACGTCCATTGGCAGGTAGTCAAGCGGCCTCGTGCCCGGGATGGACTAGCCCGGCGCCCATGATCTCGGTGGCTTAGCCCAAGGCAGCTTAGCCCAGGCCAGCGCAGGCCCTACTGGCGCTAAAACAGGTAAGCCGTTGGACCCCTGCCTGAGGGCTTACCGCCCGGGCTACCTGAAGTGCGCATCGTTGGCCGCCTCAGGTCCCCCGTTCCCCCAAATTAACTGCTGCAGACCATGGCTCCAGTGCCCTCTTTGGCAGTTGTCCTTTGTCTTGTTGCAAGATATCCTTCCAGATCAGCAGCAGGGCGGTACCTTGCATNGACCAACACACAAAGACACACAGCACAAACATCCCTCCCTGCCTCCTAAAACACCTAGCCGAGACTGACGCGAAATTGGATCATCCAAGTCTTGCGCAGCTAGGGAAAAACGTTGCCTCCATAACTGCCTTTGCCCAGCCAGTCAACCTCGCAAGCCCTGTTTGGGGCCAAGCCCAAGCCCAGTACCGGGGTCTGTCAAAGAACCCTGTCACTGCCGGCCAACTCGTGCCATCGTCCATCATCTCTTCCTCTGTCTGCCGTTGCCCCTTGAAGCCTGGTTCTGGTGGTCTCCCGGCAGCTTGGGTGCGCATTGTGAAGCGGTGCTGAAGCAGAGCCGGATCAGCAAGGACCTATCTCTCGATTCCTCATCTCCCGTCCCGTCCCGACCGAAGACAACATCATTTTCCAATTCAAAATCAACCAACAACCCCAAATAACCAACGGCCAACCACCTCGCCTACCCTGCCCTGCCATACATAGCACAGTACCTTCTTTCCTAGGCCCTGATCCACCAATTCCCCGACAGTGTTTTGGGCTCGAGTCGTCGCCGCATGTCTCTCCCCCGGCGCGTGTGCCTATTTTGACGGTTCGAATCGGCACCGAGCCTTGATCCGCACCTCGCGTCCACGGACGTCGTTCCTAGTATCCACCACGCACGAAGCAATCCCCGGGGGTCCCACGCAAGACAATCAACCTGTCCTCCCCCGGCTAGCCCCTTTGGGAGAAGGCCCCTTGGTAATCTCGCAAGCCGTTGCTGCTGCTTCGTGCCTGTCGTGTCACGGGTGGTTTTCCTTCTCTTCTCTCTCTGCCTCTCGCCCCCCTCTACAACCTCTCCGACGGCCTCTTCCAGAGCAGGTATCTAGCCTAGCTAAGCCAGGCTGGCGAGCGTCAATTCACAATCACGCCCAGCTTAGCCCAGCCTAGCCCTCAGCTTCGCAAAGGTCCAGCTCTGCTTGCGCCAAAAAGGGGGCTTCTCCTAACTAGCAGCCACGCTCGACAAGTCCTCACTCCAAGAGGTCCGACTTTGATACCTGAGCTAAGCACGCCAGCTTCGTTCCGAGTAACTGTCACGGCTTCCTCGCACCTCCTTCGTTCGGACGATACAGCTGCCTTATCCACCTAATTGACTTACCTACACACATTCACCACCTTCTTTCCTCTCTTAATACCGGTCTCGCCTTCCTTCAGTACCTGGACTCAAGGACCTCGCCTAGTCACTGCCATCGACTCGAGTTGGCCAGGCTTCCTGTCGAGGACTTCCGTTCTTTTCCCTTGCAGCCCACCTACGTCTATCTTTCATCAAACCCATTCGTTCAATCGATCGTCGAGAGAGGCCCTTTTTGGTTACGACTATTAATCGTCCAGCATCTCTCCGTTAGCAGCTCATAACACCAGCTGTCTTTCACTTTCTTTCTCATTCCAACTCGCAACTTGAACCATCACCCAGAAACGCCCCGTTGCGCCTGTATGCGAGAGCTGCTTGACCGCAAACCGTCTACTTCGTGACACAACCGGCAACGACCTATCCACCACATTAGAAGCTGGTCTCGACCATATCTGGGATGGGCCTACCGTCTCCTGGCGTCAACGCGTCAACAAGTCCCAGCCAGCGAACCCAAGGCAAAAGGTCGATACCGAGTCCCTCAACCATGAAGCGCAGCCTGTGGGCCATGTTGGCCGCCTCACCTCTCTTGGCTTCTGCCCAAGCCACTGGAGCTTGTGTTTCTTTGGAAGGATCCAGCGAGTGTTCCGAATTTGGATCTGCCGCAGTCTCCACCGACCAGGCTATGATTAATATGTTGTATGTCGACCAACCGTGTTCCTAAATTCCTCTGCTGACGCGCCCACAGCTCTTTTCTTCGTTTTGTGACGGATCTAGAATCTTTCGACAGCCGTCTGTCCAGTTACGTGGCGGCTGAGTACGTGCAGGAAAGGTAATCTTGTCTGCCTCGATGTTTGTCTAGTACGTGCTCACCAGTTTAGATTCCAGGGTCGTTTCCAATGCGGTGATGTCAACTTCGAACAAACGGATTACTACTATGCCCGCTTCACCAAGTCGGTGCTCTGCAACGCTATGATCCAGAACTCAATTCAACGATGCGGGCTCTCCGCCGAGGACTCGCGCCCTCTTTGCGCCGGGGACTGTGCCGATTTCGCCCAGAGCGAGGCCTTTATCACGTCCAACAGTAGCTTGTGTACGGATCCTGCTGCAGATCTGACCGCCTTAATAAGATCAGACTATGTCACCTGCTCGCAACCCGATGATTCACTTTCAGGCTCCGTGTGCCTGTCTGCGATCGACAATGAGGATGTCAACTGTGGTTATGGGTCTAACCTTTCAGGGCTGTGCTCCTACTGTGCTGAAGGCGGTATCAACTCGACCGAAACTTGCTGCTACAACTCGAATGCTGAGGAGCGCTGCCAGGGTGTCGATCTCCCGGTCATTACATCCACCATGGATTTCCTCACGCCCACCGCGACATCCGAGCCCACGAACAGCGCGGCGCCCAACGACGACAACAATGGAACCGACAATGAGGGCGGCGGCGGACTAAGCGGGGGTGCCATTGCCGGTATCGTGGTGGGAGTTGTTGCTGGAGTTGCGCTTCTCGCCGTTCTGCTCTTCTTTTGCTTGAGGAGGAACCGACACCGCGGTGGCAGTCAGCAGGGCAGCATCTTTAACCAGCCTTCTCCTGCTAGGAAAGGTCCTGCCATGGCTCAGAGTAAGCAGACGAACCAGCAGGGGTATGAGGTCCTTCCCGGAGGGCGCATCGCGCGAATGTCCGCTCTCGAGGGGCACACGGGAGATACATCCAGTCATCGCCATGGACCATCTACGGCATCTGCTGCTACTGGCGCGGCTGCTGGATATATGGTTGGACGGAAAGCCGGAGATCGGTCCTCGTCGTCCGACTTTGGCGATAGTGTCGTCTCGGATCACCGCGGTGGTATGTCTCGGAACCCACCAGCCACTTCTAGGAGAAATGGCTCCCTCTCCAGCAGCTCAGTACTCGGAGGCTCTGTACCTCAGTCTCCCACCACCGGGGGCTACTCCTCCCCCCAGGGCGTCGCCAGCCAACAATCTGAACAGCTGCCCTTTTTCAAGGATTACTATTCGCAGGATGATATCCACCCGAGCGACAAGGTATCGGTCCTCTGGGCATACCAGCCCCGTGCACCCGACGAATTCGCTCTCGAGCGAGGCGACATGCTCAAGGTCGTAGGCATTTGGGACGACGGTTGGGCCACGGGTGTGATGGTTGAGGAGCGTGCTGATGAGTGGGAGGCCCGTCGACAAGCCCAGAGAGACAGCGGCGTCTCCAACACATCAGGCCGTCGTGAAAGCCCAACAGCCACCACGGGCGAGATCAAGGCGTTCCCCTTGGTGTGCGTCTGTCTTCCCGAACACTGGAAGAAGACGATAGAGGGAGATGGATCTACGGAAACTGGTTCTAGCGCGCACCTTGGTTGATTGCTGCCATGGGTTCTCCCGGCAAGACCTTTCCTGCTTCAGGTTTTCGACAATGAACGCACGTCTCAGCTCAAGTTTTACTTTCAGTCACGAAGTCCACTCTTGAATACGGTGTCATGACAATAAATTTCTCCGGCGCATTGGCTACGGCGTTTTTTTCTCCCCCTCGGCTGGTTCCGTTCGATTTGGACATGGTTTGCTATTATTCAAGACTGCTTTTTTTTCGTCTCTAGTGGCTTGATAGACAACCAGGGGCCATCCTACTTGTCTAGGATGCTCACAAACCGTCCCGCATACGATATGCCTTGAACCGGCCCAACATACATTCTTGTCTCCGAATTGGACGACTTCCCTTCATTTGGAATTTCTTTCAAACTCATGATCGCAAGCATTGGCGGGTAAGCGTGTGTGGAGTGTCTGGTGTTTCTCGGATCAAAGCATGCGGCTGCAATCTTACGAATTGCACGACATGCCATTATTTCCTAATTCTTGCGAATGGCTCTGCACCTTCTCCTTGACTATTTCTTATTCTCTTGTACTGTAATTCGTACATAATCCATGCCATATACCCGGGGGGGATTTGTTTGGGGAGGTCCTGATAGACGGTGGATATTACGAATGGGAGGGTTGCAGAGCCAACTAATCACTTGGAACAGGTCTGCATCCCCCCCAGGCGGTACCGCTTCTGTCTTTGGCGTCAAGGTCTAGAAATAGACGACAGGATGGCGGGATAGCGGTCGAAGCTGCATCCATATCATTGGCCTCGGAGATTGGGATGTCTGATCCAGGGCGCAACTCGCGTGGATATCGTGCGAGTTATTCAACTATTCTCATCCCCATTTTAGCTAGCTTCAATATCAAGACACACTATTGCATCAACTCTCAACGTCACCAGGTAGCCAATTCACTGCGTGAGAGTGGGAGGACCTCATGATCGTAGAAAAGGAGCAGCAGCGCATGGTCTTTCTCCATGTTTACCTGCCCATGGATGGTGGTGTTATCGATAACTGAGTACATAGATCTACTGGAGGGTAATGGTGGGGTGCCGCAGCTCGCTTCAACAACCACCGACTTTTTCGCCCACCTACACGCCGATGCCTAGCCAACCGACATTCTGCTTCTGAACCAGCCTCTGCCTCTGCCTCGGTCTGTTCTCTTCAAGAAATCTCGTCCAAACAGGCTTTCCTCACTGTCGAACATGGCCGACGTCAAAGCCAAGGCAGAGGCACTGGTGCCCCGATTCCAGCTGGCACGGGTTCTAAACCAAGGCAGGTTTCAACATCCCCTCCCCCAAACCTCTGTTAAAGCGTAGCTGTTGCTACGTAGCGTTGAGAGGTCTTGGTTTATGCTGGCGTCTGTAGTACTCTTGCTGACCTGTTCACGGATTACAGACCAGGCAGGCCGCCGGACAGCTCTCTACGGCTCCATCGACGATAAGCCCGCCCTGCTGATCCTGGAGCGGGCGCCGTTCCCCTCATCGGCCGACTACCTCGGCAACCTGCCCGCATCGCTCGCGCAGCTGGCCAACCTGGGCGCCAACGACATCTATCACTGGTACATGGCACGTAGTGGCGCAGTGGCCAGCGGCGGCGGCGGCAGTGCGAACACGGCGGGCGGGGCCGACTTCTTTGCCGATCTGAAAATCAACCTCATCTACCCGTGTACGGAGACGCACGTCAAGAAGTACAGCAAGCAGGGAGTGCGCTTCGTCACAGAGACGCCGGAGATCTACAGGGACAAGGTGCGGCCGTACATGCAGAGCAAGCGGGAGGAGGGACGGCTCAATTGGGTATTCAACATCATAGAAGGAAGGACAGAGGTGGAAGATGTTATATACAGGACCAAGCTCGGGGAGGCGGGCGACGAAGGATTTCTCCTGCTGCCGGACCTCAACTGGGACCGCCAGACGCTCGACGCACTGCACCTGCTGGCCATCGTGGAGCGGCGGGACATATGGTCCTTGCGCGACCTCAAGAAGAAACATATTCCCTGGCTGCAGCACATGAAGGCCAAGCTGATTGCGGCGACAGTCGAGACGTACCCGTCGTTCGAGGAGGATCAGCTGAAGCTGTACGTGCACTACCAGCCGACGTACTACCACTTCCACATCCACATTGTGCACGTGGCGCTGGAGGCGGGCGCGACGCAGGCGACGGGGAAGGCGGTGGGGCTGGAGAGTATCATGGAGACGTTGGCGGCCATGGCGGGGGACGGGGAGGCAGGAATGGAGTCGGTGACCATGAGCTATACGGTCGGGGAGGAGGGCGAGTTGTGGCGGGAGGTATATGGGCCGCTCAAGACTGCTGCTGCTGCTGGTAGAGCTTCTCGATAGCGATGACAAGGTCGTTGACGCCGGGGCCGTGAGGGCAGTCGATCCAGTCGCCGCTGTCGCGGACGCAGTAGACTTCATCATCGAGGCGGATTGTGCAGCTAATAGAGACGTCGAGCTGGAGATTTGGCATGTATGTTAGCGAGCGCGGTGGAATTCAGCGAGAGGCGCTGGCATGGATGGACGCACCTCAGCGGATCGTTGCACACTCTTACGCAGCATGTCCATGCCGTGGGCGCCGTTGTCGCGGGCGGCGCACTCGTTGAGTGCGTCGAAGTCAATGGCGTGCTCGAGCGCGCAGTCCTCGACGAGGGCGCGGTCTGGGATCTGCCTGTAGTCCTTGGTGAGGCACATGATGAAGCCCAGGTTGATCTTGGGGTCTGGGTAGAGGTCGCGGGCGCAGAGCTCGATGATGTTGCCCAGGCACTCGGTGGGACCGTGCTTGCACTCGACACCGTCATCTTCCGTCAGTCTGGAGGTGGATGTGTATTAGTGTGTGGGGTTTGCGAGGGATGCGTGGGAGAACTTACTTGCCGATGTAGGAGAGTTGGAAGTCGACTTTGTCGAGGACTTGTTGCATAACGGGGAGGATGAGTTGTCGAAGTGCGTCCTTGATCGGTTTAGCTTGACGTCACGTACAAGGCGAAGGAGGGTTGTAGTACCCGAGTATCTGGGCATTTGCTGATGATGTGCGCCTCCAGCGGGACAAGCTTCTTGCCGCTGCTGGACCCGACCGGCTCGCGGGTGTCGCTGGTCTCGGAGACAACGGCGCCGCCATGGCCGGTGGTGGTGATGCCGGGATGGGTCGAGGGCCACTGCCAGAGGGTGTAGATGAAGACGAGGAGCAGCAGCACCAAGACGATGGGACGGGCGCGGCGGACTTGGGTCATGTTGGACGATGTCTTTTCATCCATAGCGGAGGACGAGGGAGCCGCAGGAGGATGGAGATGGCGGCGGAGAGGCGATGGAGGATGATGGGGAGGAGGATGCGGTGGTGGTGATTTTTCGAGCATGGTTGCCGCTTGGCTTGGCTTGGCTTGCGTTTCGGTAGGTAGGTATTCAGGGCGAACTTTAGGTGAAACGAGTTGGCAGGGGATCTTAAGCCGGAACGGGCCCCATGTTTACCATGTTTAGAGCATGTCCCACTGATGAGTTTTAGCTGGCCTGGGAATGTCCGCTGGACACCCCTCCTTGGCGGCTTCACCCCTCCAGCTTAACCCTGAATCAAGGAATCAAACCGCCACCACCACCACCACCAGCTCTACGAGCGGCATTCGAGAGACCTTCTCCTTTCGGTGACAAGGGAAGTGTTAGTTCAACCCAACGACGGCCCATCCTTGCAACACCACTCCGAGTCGGGACGGCGGGGTGCAGAAGAGGAAAAGGGCAAACGGCGGCACGGATGGCGCGTGCTGCCCTCAACGGTGCGAGTCAACGTTACCTCGTCCTGCTGCTGCAACAGTAAACGCGGAGGAGTACGGGCTAGGTAAGGCGAAGTAGTTGAGTGGCGGACCGCATCTTGACCCTGTCACGTTGGGTCCATCCGTATTTACTTACACTGATTCACCGTGCCTCTGGCTAATCTCGTGCTTTCACGCATGTCTAGTTGTCTTTATATCCATCTCCCTTCTCACATCATCTCCAAGGCCGTCTCCCATTTCCAGTAGACCTTTCCTGTCTAATCCCTCAAGCTAAGGAGATACGAGTCATGCTTGCCCGTGACCAGGAGCTTCACCCGTACTCGTTGTAAATGGCGCCTCCAAACCCCCTCCTGGACGACTTCCTGAAACCCCTGGGCATCGGCCACGACACCGTCTACGAGCTATACGAGGGCTTTGTGCGCGTCTTTGGGAGGCTTGCAGAGGAGTCCACCACCCAGTTCTTGCCTACGCCCATCTCCGAGTCCATCCTGCGGCCCGTTGGTCAGTGTGGTTCAGGCAGGTACGTGCACGTTCTCTCAAGGCTCCGTCTGCGTGAACCGTCTGGGGCTGACATGAATACAGATACCTTGCCATAGACATGTAAGCCTTCTCTACTCCCTGAGTCCGGTCTGCTCAGTCAAGTGGAGGCGTTTGCGGCTGCTCACACCCTCAAATAGTGGTGGAACCAACCTGCGAGTCGGCTTTGTGGAACTCATCGGCAAGGAAGATCTGGACAGCCATCCAAACGGTGTCGACACAAACGGTGCCGACACAAACGGTGCCGACACAAACGGTGCCCTGGGCCACTTCACCAAACCGTCCGGCAGCGTCCGGCGCCAACTCGAGAGATCATGGCCCATCGATGACCATCTAAAGAGCCAGAATGCGGACAGCCTTTTCCGCTGGATTGGCCAGTCCATTGCCGAGGTTGTCCGCGACGGCTGCGATGCCTGGTCCCTGCCCAAGGAAAAACCGCTGCCGCTCGGTGTCACCTTCAGCTTTCCCATGGTTCAGAATTCCCTGCCCGAAGCTACCCTCATGGGCATGGGCAAGGGCTTTGCCATCGAGTCCAACACGAGGCTCGGGGCTCGCCTCGTCCAGGGGTATAACTTGGCCAAGACCAACGACCTGCCGCCTATAGAAGTCGCAGCCATCGCCAACGACTCTGTGTCGACGCTCGTGTCCTTCATTTTCAAGTTCCACGACACGGCCCAGCGACGGGCGGCAATGGGACTCATCCTAGGCACGGGTTGCAACGCGACGATACCCCTGAAGCTGAGTCGTCTTCATCCCAGCAAGCGCCCTGCTAACGTGAGCGTGCTGCCCGGCGAAGAGATGGACAATGTCAGAATCGCGGTCAACACGGAATGGAGCATCAACGGCTCGGCGCCGCCGTTGCGGGAGCTGGGCCTCATTACGCGGTGGGACCAGGTGCTGGATGCGCAGAACGAAACTCCTGGCTTCCAACCGCTCGAGTACATGACGGCAGGGCGATATCTTGGAGAGCTTGGGCGCATCGTCTTCGTGGACTACTTGACGACGGTTATGAACCAGCCTCGGGAGTCTCTTCCAAGTAGATTGCTGCAAAAAGACAGCATGACGACCACATTCCTCAGCCACTACAAGCCGCTGCAGCCGAGCGTGCTCGCATCCAGTCTGAAAGAAGGGTTCCTAGAGTCTACCGCGGCTCCCCACTTTGTCTGGACCGAAGAGTACGCGGCAGCACTGTACCACATAGCCAAGGCGATCCAGACGCGAGCCGCCGGCATCATCGCCGCCGCAGTGCTGGCCCTCATGACCGTGGCCGAGGAGATTCCCGCCACAACGGCGGCCCTGACGCAGGAGCCGCGCGAGCTGGGCGTCGGATACACGGGCGGGTGCATTGTGCACTTCCAGGATTACCTGTCGGACTGCCAGGCGTTCCTGGACGACCTGGCGCGCAGGAGGTTCGGGGAGACGCCACCGGTCAAGGTGGTGCTGAGCCCCTGCCACGACGGGGGGGTCACGGGAGCGGGCATCCTGGTGGCGGCGGCGCTTTCAAGTAGGAATGCGGAAATGTAGATCGTTTGACATAAAGGTGCTTGAGCGTTAGGATATGTATGTATTTGGGCTTTGCGAGGCAAGATAGACACGCGGTTCTCGTTTACCTGGGGCCAGCCGAAGGGCATGTCCAGGAGAGATATCCCTATGACACGAATACACGAACACATGAATACATTTGCATTTGCATTTGCAACGTTTACTCGAGTCTGATCATTGCCCAACAAAACTTGTCATCATCTACCGATTCGTGCGTGGCCGAGGATCGGTGCTGCATCGCTGTGTGGGGTACATCCAGGCTCCATGTTGGCATGGCACATGCCCTCATCTGAGTGCGCCGGCCTGACTCATCGGTAGCCGTATCTGCTGGGCTACTCACTGTAGGATATATATGAAACGCCTGATATCATCTCCAGACCAGGCAACCCGGAAAGGAAGTGGTAGTATTTGTAGGTCCCAGGCCCAAAGGAAGAAAGGAAAAAGAATGCCTCGTACGGAAGACGCTCCGGCATCCGGCGCCGCGCCGATCCCCGTGCCCGGCGCCACCAAAAGGCGTCCCTCGTCGGCGCAGCTGGACCTCGTCTCTCGCTCGCTACCCACGGCCGGCCCGCTGCTGGAGCCCGAGGCGCCCGCCTTCACGATGATGCCGCCGTCCCGGGTGCCCGACGTCGAGAGCGGCGACTCGGCCGACGGCGACGACCGAGGCGACGACGAGACATCCCCCCTCCTGCGCACCGCCAGCTCCCCGTCGTCCTACCCGCACGGCCCGGCGACGCGGCGCTTCTGGCTCATCCTCGGACAGGTGCTGCTGACGCACTTCGTCGCGTGCTTTGACAGCACCGTCATGGCGTCGTCGCACCCCGTCATCACGTCCGACTTTGGCGCCGCGCACTCGGCTTCGTGGCTGTCGACGGCCTTCCTGCTCACCTCGACGGCCGCGCAGCCGCCGCTGGGCCGCCTGTCGGACGCGCTGGGCCGCAAGCCCCTCGTCGTCGGCTGCCTCGTCGTCTTCGCGGGCGCCACCGTGTGGTGCGCCCTCGCCGGCAGCATCGAGTCCTTCATCCTGGCGAGGGCGGCGTGCGGCGTCGGCGCGGGGGGGTCCATGACCCTGGGGGCCATTATACTGAGTGATTTGCTGCCGATAGAGTGCGTGCCGCTGTCCCTGCCCCCCTTTCCGACCTTTTGCTGACCGTGGCTTGTTTGACGTGCGGCACAGGCAGCGGCCGACGTACCAGTCGTACGTCAACGTGGTCTACGGCATCGGCTCCGCGCTCGGCGCCGCGCTCGGTGGCGCCATGGCCGAGGCGCTGGGCTGGCGGTGGGAGTTTGGCATCCAGGTGCCCGTGCTGCTGCTGTGCCTCGTCGTATCGCAGCTGTGCATCCCCAGTGACCTGGGGCTGCAGGCGGCGTCGGCCAGCGGCACCGTCTGGGAAGCCTTTGCCGAGTTCGACTTTATGGGCTCTGTTCTTCTAACCGTGTCCGTCACCTTCTTCATCCTGGGATTGGTGAGTCGAACGTTGTTTCCGGACTTGATGAGAGGGTGTGGCTGACCGGGAGTGCTTGGTTTTCAGAACTTGGGTGGTAATGTCCTGCCATGTAAGTCCCGTCTCTTCTCGTCTCCAGCTTCTTGTCGCTCACGCCATGTTCAGGGTCGCATCCCTTCGTCATCGCATCCCTTTGCATCTTCACCCTCGGTTTCCCGGCCTTCCTCTGGGTCGAAACCACCGCGGCCAAGCCCATCATGCCACTGCGCATAGTCCAGGCCGCGCCGCGCGCCAATCTCATCTTCTCCAACGTCTTAGCCGCCGTCATGAGCAATGCCATCATCTTCAACATGTAAGCAAGCCCCCTTGGACCTCAAAGAGCCCACCCGAATCGTCTTGTTGATATTATCTCTTCAGCCCGCTCTATTTCCAGGCAGTGCTTCTCAGCAGCGCCACCGACTCGGGCCTTCGTCTCGTTGTGCCTACAGTGGTAGCATCCTTCACGGGGGCCATGACGGGCTTCGGCATCTCGCGTACGCGCCGCCTGAAGTGGCCCGTCTTCGGCGGCACCATCTTCTACTTCATCGGCACAACCAGCCTCGCCCTGCTCCGGCGAGATCTTCCCCAAGCAGTATACCTCCTCGCCCTCGTGCCCTTCGCCATCGGCCAGGGAGCCCAGTTCCCGGGCACCTTTCTGGCCGTGCTGGCCACGTCGGAGCAGTCGGAGCAGGCCGTGGTGACGAGCACCCTCGTTCTCTGGCGCAGCTTGGGCATGGTCCTGGGTGTGGCCGCCAGCAGCCTCGTTGTGCAGAACGGATTGCTGCACTACCTGAACCTCTTCGTCGAGGGCGACCAGAAGGACGACGTCATCCGCCGCGTGAGAGGCTCGGTCGAGGCCGTGGCGGGCCTGCAGCAACCGTACCAGGAGCAGGTCGTGATGAGTTACGAGGCTGCGTTGCGGCTGACATTCATCTCTTGCGCTGTGGTTGGTGTCATCTCCGTGTTTATTGCTGCGCCCATGAAACTACCCAGATTACCGGCCAGAAAGAAGTAATCACCGCTGCATCCGAACATCACCAGCGGAGAACGCTGCAAGCCTTTTGCATAAATAGTAACCATAGCTTGAACATCAATTTGACATACCATGCAGGGCCAGACCTCCCACCATTTCCCCGTAACCGCTAATGTACACTGCTATCCCGATGCTGATCTAGTGATATCCGTTGACGTTGCCCGATCGTAGCGCGCTGAGCTCGTCCTGCGCCCTTCGATACGCCTCCTGTGCCTCCCTCTCGCGGCGACTGACGAAGCCAACCTCCTCTCGGAGCGCCTCCAGTCGGCGGTTAATGGCTACCTCTTCTGAGACGGCGAGCGTGTTGAATCCGGCGAGGGCCGTCTTTGCCTTTTCCAATGCTTCGGCTGCGTCGGAGATCTTGTCCCTGAGCATCTTCTGCCGCTTTTGATACCCGCCAAGATGCAGCGTAAGCTTCTTCTCCGTCTTCGCTCCACGTTCAGCCGATGTCATGATGGAATCCTGCACAACCTATGCCGTTTGTTAGCATGAGAAAGACAAGATCCAGAAGAATGATTTGTCACTTACATCGAGGGCTGCCCGGATCGCACTTTCCTGCTGCGCTTCGTCGTCGTCGTCGTAGCACCCTAGACCAAGCATCAAGGAGCTGCTGGCCCGGCTTTCGAAAGCATCCTGGATGTCCTCAAAACTGGGGAGGGCTTTCATCTCAGACATGATCAAGATGCGGGCGTTTGTAAGATCGTCGTCGTTGATGTATGTGAGCGGTTTTGGGGCTCCTTTGATCTGAGATCCAGGCAAGGGATATTTGAGTGCATCATTGGCCATCAGGTTGGTAACCTCCTTTGCAATCAATGATTCGACCGGGTCGTTGATAGCCTCTGCCTTGCTCAGAAGTTGTGGTACATCAACCACAAGAGGCCTTGGGAGATCTTTCTGCATGACCTGCGTACGCCGACGCCGTTCCAACTCTTCCTCGGCCGCTTGTCTCTCCCTTTCTCTGCGATCTCGCTCTTCCGCATCCTCCTCTGTCAGCTCGTCCGCTCCAGCCCGCTCCGCCTGCTCATCGGGTATCTCGAATTCCCACTCGGTGTCTTTAGGCTTGGGCAGTGAGGATAGTCCGGATCGTAGCTGATTCCGCATCGCCAGCTCTCTGGTCCTCATATCTCGGGGTGTTGCAGAGACCAAGGCCATTCCGCCATCCTGGTTCAAAGCGAATGTATCGCGGGGGGTCCGCATTGGTGTCTGTCCAGGCTGCCGTGGTGTTGCCCCAGGGCCACCCGCTCCTGACCGTAGCGGCGTGGCCATGGGATTTGGTGTGGCCACGACATGTTTGCGCGGGGTCGCTGTCTCAAAGCCGGTCGAGCCAGCTCCTTCACGCAGGGGAGTGTTCTCCCCACCAAGTAGAGCAGATTGCGTATCGTTTAGTGCACGAATATTGCGGATTTCGTTGGCAATGTGGTCCTCCTGCTCAGGCGCCTTTGGTGTCCGAATAGGGGCATTGGTATTGAGGGCCGAGTAGGAATTAACGAAGCCTCGGGTCGCATCGTTGTCGCTCTCTCTTGCGATCGTGTTGGCGGCCTCGCCCATTTTCCCCATCTTAATTATGTCCTCCAGCTCGCCTTCACTGATCTGCGGTGCAGGCAGGTTCAGCGCGCGTCGCTTGCTGCTCTGTTCTGCCTCCCGAATCTTCTGCATCTGGCCAGCTTTGATGGCAGCCTTCTGAGACTCTGAGAGACCTTCCTTTTCGTTTTTCCTCCTCTTACGGTCGCCATCATCTTCTCCTTCGCCCTTGCGTTTGCTGGCAAGTTGTTGCTGGCGAGGATCGAATGCTTGCCGTTGGAATTCGTTGTGAGCCTGCTCCTCGGCGGTGTCGAAGAATCCCGGGATTGCCTTTTTTTCAAACGGAATGTCGGCGTTGTAGTCCATTTCTCCCTTCTTACGAGTGATGACTTTAATATTGATGCCCGCTGTTTTGAGCTCTCTCCGCTTCTGTAGTGTTGCTAGGCGACGCGACTCCTCTTGCTGACGCTCTCGCGCCTTGCGTTTTGCCTTTTTGCCCTGGGTGTTCGCCAAACGAGCCCGGGCCTCACTGAGCATTTCCTTTTCGTCTTCATCGAGATCAATGGTGTCTGGACGCGCTGGCTTCGTTTCTGGGTCTGGATCGAGCTCGCCGGGACGCAGTCTCCTCACATCGTCGGCGCTGGGAGCCTGAGTCTCGCCGCCTTCCGGTCCCGTCAGTCCTAGGCCGGAGGACTCGCGAGATTCGGCTTCGTCCAACAGCTTCTGGTATCGTTCGAGGCACTGGTTCGCGGTTCGACCAACTATCGGGGCAATGGTGCGCCATTGCGTTGGCATAATCTTGGCCAGATGCAGCAGTCTCTCGTCCTCCTCCCTGCTCCACTCAATCTTCTTGATGCTCGGGTCTAGCCATTCGTTCCATCGTGCCTTGCACTGCTTTGGCGTTTTGCGCGCGAGCAAAGACGAGACGCGCGCCCACTGGTTGAGGCCATACTTGGACACGGAGGCTTTGAGGATTTCATCCTCGATGTTGGTCCAGACTCCTCCTTTGACGACGGGCATCGCGAAGGTTGTCGGCGGGTTTGTGCCGCAAAGTGAAAGGGATATAATCAGCTGAAGCTTGCACAGGCACAATGGTTGCAGCAGCTTCAGAAAAATGCTGGATGCTGGGTGACGGTGTGGGTCTTGGTGACCGGTTGGCTGACTCATCGGCTCACCGACGCTCATCCCCACCGAAGCCTCACCTGTGGTCGCTGCATTCACACTCGTGATTAGGCATCCCGCGCACGAGTGCTCACACCGTATGACGGAGTTCAAGCTGCCATTAATGTCGAGATCGGGTACGAAGCACATGTGCAATATATCAATCCTCTTTTGCTAGGAATGCTGTGTGTTTCGTCCTTTCTAAACTGTTCACCCATTGGGTTGTCGGTTCCTTTGCCTTGGTGGTGAGTTTGTCCCGAACAAAGCAGATTCGACATGAGAGACAATCATCGACAATTCCGGTCTACTCTTGCTTGATGGAACATGAAGGGGGAACTCGTTACAGCGAAGCAGGGGGCATAGAAAGATACGCTTTTACGTTGCAGATGGTGGTTGCAGATATGACAATTGCCAGCAGATAGAAACTCTTGACTAGTAATGCTTCGATGGATGAGCTTTGCACCTCGATGCATAGACTCACCCGTCATCTTGCGCTGTCTGACACGATTCCAAGGCTTTGAAGCATGTTTCAAAGTGCCTGGGTGATGTTGTAACGCTGGACCTAGCACCACCACCCCCACGATTCCACTACGAGAAACAAGCATTCCTCCGTGGTTGTAGCGTGGGCGGACCAGGGTTCTCATTCGTCCGGCGCAATAGTCTTGGGTACACGCATGCGCCGTCGCACATCAGTTATCGATACCTTGGATCGGATGGGATTTTACGCTTAGAAATCACACCTTGATAGCACCTTGCCTGCGTCATCGACTCCCGGGCCCTGCACATGCGAGCATGGGGCGTTTGGTCAACGACGCGCCAATGTGATATGCCTTTTAGAGGTATGGAAATCGGAGACCCGAGGCTTCCGGTGTCTACGCAAGCCACGTTTGGGGGGATACTGTGGTGCTGCTGTTCCTTATCTCTCCGCTGAAACCACGAGTCCTTGCAGTCCACGATAGATAGCTGGGTTGGCTAGCGGAGTTCAGTTCGTCCGTGACTTATAACCGTAGAGCTGTCCCCCCACCGCAACAATACTTCTCCTCCGCAACGACTTATCGCCCTCCTCCGCAATACTTATATAGTGTTGCTCGTCATCACCGGTGATCCTACCTTCTCCCCACCCATCTTGTCTTTAACAGCGCGCAATCACCTCCTTGCGTTGGGAGATATGGGCTAGGACGATCCCCTCGACTTCAACCGCGCTTCCCTCCCACGGCGACTCGCAGAACCTGCGACGCTGCTACCCTCCTGCACTTAGGTTTTCTGTTTTCCAAGTCGCAAGTTTCAACGAACCGGACGAGCAGTATGGTGTCTAAGAGATCCGGCGGGCAGAACGCCCCTTCGAGCGTTGCATACCGCGAGACGCAGTCCTACGACGTCGACCCAACAGAAGCAACCGCACTACTCGGTGCCAATGCCCTCGAGTCTTCAGACGGCACGCGGCAGAACGCAAACAGTACCGACTGGTCCATTTGCGAAGAGTTCAAGGGGTTGCCGTGGTGGCGCAAGCCATCTGTTAGCTCCAACCGCCCTCGAGTTTAACTTGACCAGACATTTAACGGTGTGCTAGGTCTACTGGCTCCTGGGTCCTTATCTCTTGTTTACACTCGCCTTTGGGAGCATTATTGTCCCAAAGTTGAACTTGTGAGATTTCTCCTGGATCGCGCAGCAGCAACTGCTACGTCGTGCTAATCCGCCGAAAAAGAATACTCGACCTAGTATGTCAGCGATATTTCGCCGACCAGACCGTCATCGACCCGGCATTCATCTTCGATCCCGTCCTCCTCGGAAGCGATAACCCACAATGCCGGATTCCCGAAGTGCAGAAGCTTTCGGCTCGGTTCTTCCTCATCATGAACCTGTGCACCGGCATTCTGAGCGCCGTCACGATCCCGAAGCTTGGCCACTTGTCCGATAGGTACGGTCGACGGCGCCTCATGGCCTTTGTTTCCTGCGGAGGGTTGATGGGCGAGCTCATCACAATTCTGGCCGCCAACTTCCCCAACACCGTTGACTACCGCTGGCTGGTCTTGGGCAGCATATTTGACGGTGTGGCAGGATCTTTTACTGCCGGGAGCGTGCTGTGCCAGTCGTATACGAGTGATTGCACGCCGCCCTCCAAGCGTGCCGTGTCGTTGGGATACATCAATGCATGCCTTTTTGGAGGCCTTGCTTTTGGCCCGTTGATCGCTGGCTACCTTGTCAAGTGGACCGGCTGTCTGGTATCCATTTTCTACGTCGCGCTCGGCTGTCAT
Source organism: Stachybotrys chartarum (assembly GCA_001021365.1). Taxonomy (NCBI): domain Eukaryota; kingdom Fungi; phylum Ascomycota; class Sordariomycetes; order Hypocreales; family Stachybotryaceae; genus Stachybotrys; species Stachybotrys chartarum. Next base: position 816,301 of record LDEE01000003.1, on the reverse strand, counting down.
ATTTTTTTCATCGTCTTTACTGGCTTTGTCATCCCGGAGTCATTGTCGAAGAAGAGACGAGCCGAAGCCCTCGAAAGATATGAAAAGACAAGGGAGGCCTCTCCCAACTCTGGGTCGTGGCGGGCTACCATAGTCGACGCCAATCCTCTCACCTCGCTCAAGATTCTTTGGCCCAAAGGACTGGGGACTTCTCAGCCACTTCGAACTAATCTGGTAACTCTGGCGTTGATAGATACTTGTATCATGGGCACCTCTACTGCTGTCGGGCCTATCATCATCCTGTACACGGGGTATATATTTGGCTGGGGAACCCTCGAAACCTCCCGCTTTGTTTCCATCGTCTCCATGGTCCGGGTCGTCATCCTGATGGGCCTGTTTCCTCTCATCAACTACGTTGGACGAACGCTTCCTGCTCGCCGCAAGCAGAGAGCCGGCATCACCATCACCGACAAAAACTCGGGCGCCGACAGCATGGATCTCTGGGTTCTGCGCGCAGCTTTGGCGTCTGAGATTGTGGGCTGCGTAGGATACATCCTTGCGCGCACCCCTCTTTACTTTGTCTTTGCCGCCTTGTTGACGTCATTTGGCGCGCTGGGCAGTGCTACCATCCAAGCCACAGTCACGAAGCATGTACCCGCTGGGCGGGTTGGGCAGGTCCTCGGGGCGATTGGGTTCATGCACGCCCTCCTGCGTATCTGCGCGCCTATCTTCTTTAACAGCCTCTACGCCGCCACTGTCGAGGGATTCCCACAGGCCGTCTTTGTGCTCTTGGGATGCTTGTTCTTTGTTGCAATTGTTGGTTCCGTATTGCTTAAGACGAATGGCAAGCTTCAGCTTTTGCAATTGGAAGGCAATTTACTAATTTGTTCGCAGTGTATTGGGACGCCGCTGACGACGATGAGACTGAGCCACTGAACTCGACTCGAGATGCTGCCGTCAGACTGCAAGAGGATGAGATACTGGTGAGCCAGTAGTTGTGTACAATGAATAGGTACATATTGGAAAGCGTGGGTATACAGGTCACGATTCGGAGTTCTGGGGTTTTGGACACTCGGTAGACACACACAGGAGTGTACTGTATTATTTTATCATTTCATACTACATATGTGGGTGTTTAGGCTAGCGATACACTCATGATATACGTACAACTAGGCACTGGTTCATTCTACCTTGATTGGGGGGATATATCCTCTTACAAGTACTGCCCTTTGAAGCGTTGATATATTACAGAACTGAAATGCGTCACAAGGTTAGAACATTGCGCACCGGGTTGGTGATAATACGGTTCTTGATAAGTAAATAAATAAGGAAATAAAAACCAAGCGAAAATCAGTGGCCGGATATCTAAACCTCTGTCGCCAAAATGACAGCTTTGTGTATGGTTCTCTTGCTGTACTCCTTATCGCGGTTAAGGGGACATTTGGCATTGTGTCTGGGTTGCTGAGGTCATTATGCCCTGTCAACCCCACTGACAAATAGAGTCTGGCAACCAAAACAGCAGGGGCATTTCAGACTTGATTTATTCCATCTGATGCCATATTCAATCTCGAACTTCACGAGCAAGTTTTCATTTCATTCCCACCGTTCCCTTGAGTTGCCTATTGACCCTTACCACTTCAGTCCCCTTTGCTCGCACCTCGTGGTTAGTTGAATGTTCGGCGGCTTCCGGTCATTCGCGTCATAAAGCTCTTGCTTTACCGATTACACCTTCCGGATCTCCAATGAATTAGTATTCAAGATACCCCGGTCAGTGCCTGCTGCATACTTATCTAAGCGAGAACACCGACTTGCTTTTATTGTTTGGACTCGCGCGAAAGCATGCTTGGCATCAGACGACTCCCAATCATATCATTTCAATCTTGGCGTTCATTCCGAAGCATCATGACTTCGACCAACACCGGAGAGGCGGTCATCAAATTCGGGCCATTTGAAGTCACGAAACAGGTACGCAGAGGCCTCGAATGGCTGCTCAGTCCTGTTGCCGCAGACAAAGAATGGAGCCTTATTTGGCGGGAGATGGCTGACATCGGCTCCAGGTCTTTCTTGCTACTTCCCACTCATTCGGGCTCGTGAACCTCAAGCCCATCATCCCGGGTCACATTCTCATATGCCCTCTGGTTCCGCATCGCCGACTTACCGACCTCTCATCCAATGAGATCACGGATCTGTTCTCCACGGTGCAGGTAGCGCAAAAGCTTCTCGCGCGGGCATACTTCTCCAAACCGGAGCCCGAAGCGGGCAGCTTCACCATTGCCGTCCAGGACGGCGCCGAGGCGGGCCAGTCAGTGCCCCACGTCCACGTTCACGTCATCCCGCGGATCAAGGACGACCTCGCCACCCCTGATGAGGTATATGTCAAGATGGCGTCCGAGGAGGGCAATGTCGGAGGGGCGCTGTGGGATCGGGAGCGACCGCGCCCTGCTGGCGCGTTTCCTAGGATTGAGGATGCGGATCGGAAGCCGAGGACTACGGAGGAGATGGGCGAGGAAGCAGAGAAGTACAAGGCTATATTGAACGACATGGGGTATAAGTGATGTTGGCGATATACGCTGTTCTGAGTTCCCGAAGCAAATGTTGCAGATCCTCGTTGCGTCGCTTGCTGATATTGGTTTCAGACAGACGTAGTTCGGTGCTGTTCCTGTGTATAACCAGATATATCACAAAACGAACCACCTCATTCCTTTCTCGTGGCCATTGCGGGGTAGCCTCCATCACATGCTAGCAGACAGCCCAATGTTCTTTTGAGTTGTAAATCCTGCTAGTTGCTATAGTGAGAGCCCCCATACCAAATGTTGAAGGTTGAGTCCAGAAAGGCCACCATGCTTTTTATTATCATCTCGTCGTGGTTTTAAATTCCTGTCATGCCACGAGACGGGCAGCGGCGCGACATGCTGGCCAGCAGCAGCAGGCTGTAGTGGCATACATGGGTATCTGAGCCCACCAGCGCTGCGTCGTCAACAGTCTGGTTCAAGACGAAGCCTATACCATCGGCAGCATTTCGGTCGAGACCCAGACGTGGCGATGGGTAATATAGGGTAACATCGGGTGATGAGTCGGCCTACGGACGGTAGACAATCAAGCAATGTGCATGGTGAAGTGTGAGAAATCCATATGGTCTTCTTCATCCAAACAAACAGTCATGGAAGATGGGATGATTTTTACGTCCTCGGCAAAGAATAGTTAAGACTACAGATCGGATCAGACGTCGGTGAAGAGGAGACGACAGGCCATTGCCACTGGAGCATGTGAAGCAGAACTTGAAGGTGTGTCGTTGAATGTTCGTCCCACATGTTGTGCTTGGTTCATGCGGTAAGCGGCGCTAGCGTAGAGAGCCGGTCAACGGACTTCGATAGATGCATTGCGCTAAGGTGAGAGGATCTGCAAGGGTGTGTGAAGAAGGTTAAGGTAACTTGGAGGTTTCAAGGCCCGTGGCCGGACGTAGCGCGCTCATGGGGAGATTAGACGACAAGGCATCACGCGATGATGATGTCTGTCAACAGGAACTGCTTGGTACACACCTTGAACAGCTCCTTGTCTATGCTCACTGCTCATCATGTCTGCTCACCACGTCCAGGAAGTGTTGGTAGAGAGCCACCAAGGCCATCAGAATGAGTATTGTGAAGGCACAGTCCCATTTCGCATCGAGATAAGGAGCCCGTGTATCGGCATTGTGCAAAAGACGGTGTTTGTTGAGGGGGGGGGTTGCATTGCAAACGTGTGTGGGTCGGTAGTGGCATGCAGGTCAACAGCCTGTGCCGGGTGTGGCCGGGGCTAGGATGCATCGCAGGATGCACAGGGCTTCGCCTGCCCATAGCTCTGCATCTGCAGCGACGTAAATCCCCTCGCTTGTTGCAACCGCTAGCACTGATACGAGGCACGTCTGGGCAAAGGTCGACCCAGGGCATCGCTCAGAGAACTTGGTGTGAGCAAATTTCGAGGCCGCGTGTTTAACCAGGGGCGCGAGCGGTCGTCAAAAGTGGATTCGGAACCAGGCACAGCAACCCCTCCTGCACTCTAGAAGCCCATCTGCCCAGTTCTTGCATGTGCGCGTGCTCAGCTTTTGTTTGGTAGCGCTGCCTGCGAGTCTTGCATATGTTTTGGGCCGCCGGCATGCCGTGCGGTCAGCGCATGCCGTGAGCGATGGCATCGGTCGAATGCGAAGTGGTTTTGGCTTTCCGCACGAATGGAGCTAGTAGACTTTGGCAGAGCATGAACGGCCATCGCGTTGTTGGCGAAGAAGGCGTCGTACCGGGTCAAGACTGTTACGTGGTGTTTTGGGCGGCTCTTTCAGTACGTTTTCTTATCTGTGGCTTGAGTTGCATTCGCCAACACGCCCCAGGAATGATAAGGATCGGATGCTCCTCCGTTGGGGAGACAAGAGTTGAGGTGGCTTTTCGGGCCATCGGTCAAGCTGCGGGCGCTGCTACGGACACCCGGCACCGTTACGTTTTAAGCCGCCGTGCCGTCTAGTTCGTTCAAGCAGATAGAGCTAGGCCGTGTGGGACTGACCTAGTAACAGTGTATGACTATAGCCAGGATTAGCCATTTGTCCAGGCTCTTCCATCCGTATTTCACCAGACAACAACTCCACATGCAACAACAGAGATCAGCTTTGTTAGGCCGCAACAGTGGCTTCTGGCTTCAAAGAATTCTCTGTGGAGATCCAATTAAACCTACCTGCCTTGGCGAGGTTGTTGTATGCTATTATACAGTAGACGTGGTTCGAACGCTACTGGGACGGTGGAGAGTCTCGTAGATCAAGGCAGTTTGCTAGCCGTGCACAGCCGATTTCCTAGAGTTCAAATTTGGCTGCCAGATTAGGAAATCCGGCTGCGATCCTCGCATATACCCCAGTCTCACAAGCACGGAACGATCTGCTAGGGATTAACTGGCAAAAGAGAACAACATCATTTCTCAAGGGATACCTAAAACAATATGCGGTGGATGATTGTGTCATTGATTAAAAGTAGATGGGCCACTGGGTGCTACCCAAGACACGTCATGCTGAATGCGTGCAATCGCTTATTTCGCGTCACCTCCCTTCGGATGCTGGCACAGGTTACGTGGAAGTGACTGTAGACTCGAAGCCGGAGTATATGCATTTAGAGGAGTAGCAGACCACTCGGCCGGTTGTCGAAATGCCAAGGTATGGGTTTACTGCATAACAGGGATCCGGGATGACGCTGCCCCACTACGGCAGGCGCGACGCATCCGGGAGATGCAGGTGCTGGCTCCACCTTATCGCTCCTAGACCGGATGGAACCTGCCCTCTTCCACCTTTTGCCTCCCATGAATCGTTTATAGTCTTCCCACCATCTCTTCGTCTTCTTGGTTTTCTCTTCCATCTCGACAATTTCTGCGAACCCGAATTCTACATTGGCTTGTAGGGCTTCTCAACTGCGACTTGTTCCTTGCTCTTTTCGGCAACATTTTGGTTCCAGCTACAGGGCAAGAACAGTCCTCTCGCAACTTTCGCAGCCTCGCTTCCGCTGCAGCGACCCCCTCGAGCACGCACACGCACTCCTACACCTACAACTGTGCCTGTGTTGGCTGTCGTAAGCTCTCGTCAAGCGAAGAGACCATGACCCTAACAAAGCAGACGAGCCGAAACAACTACGATGATTTCCCTACGCTTCAACTCTTCCTGCTTGGTAGGTCCCTCTGTCGTGCCGCCACCTGACCATCTGGACTAATTTCTACAGCCATCGTGCGCCTTGCCGAGCCCATTGCCCTCACCTCCATCTTCCCGTACGCCTGGGCCCTCATCAAGAGATTCGAGGTCGGCGATGACCAAGATGCTTCGTTCTACGCCGGTCTCCTCATCTCGTCCTTCTCTCTTGCCGAGGCCATCATGGGCATGTACTGGGGTGGTTTGTCCGACCGCATCGGCCGTAAGCCGGTGCTCATGATTGGCTGCGTGGGAACTATGCTGAGCATGGTCGTAGTCGGATTCGCTTCCAACATCTGGATTGCTCTGCTCGGCAGAGCCTTCGGAGGTCTTCTCAATGGCAACGTTGGCGTCATTCAGACCATGGTGGGCGAGCTGGTGACCAAGCCTGAACACGAACGTAAGTGCTATCATGTTGCGTTTGCAAGTCATCTGCCGTCGCCGGTGCTAATACTGCCACAGCGCGAGCTTTCTCGGTGATGCCGTTCGTTTGGAGCGTTGGCACCATCATCGGCCCCTGCATTGGCGGAACCTTTGCCGACCCTCATGTGTCCTGGCCTACGCTTTTCCCCAAGGATGGACTATTTGATCGATTCCCCTACCTCCTCCCCAATCTTCTGTGCGCTACTCTTTTGCTCGTCAGCATCGTCCTGGGCTTTGTCCTCCTCGACGAGACTCACCCCGATATGCAACCGCGCGTGCTGCTTCCGGCAGACACCTATGTCTCAGAAGAGACCCCGCTGATCGAAACGTCAGATGCCTTGAAGCGACCCGCTGTGGATCTTCGTGCTGAGACATACGGCACTATGAGGAGCACGCACAACGAAGCTGAGCAGGAGTGGGTGCTTGAGCTGCCCTCGGAGAAGACGGCTTCGAGCATCAACATCTGGAACAAGCGAATCATTGGCTACGTGGTGGCGCTGTGTATCTTCACCTACCACTCGATGACGTACGACCATCTCATGCCCATTTTCTTCGAGTATGAGCGTGCTCCAGCACTTCAAGTCGCTGGTCACCTGTCACCATTTTACTCTCCTGGTGGACTGGGGCTGTCGGTCCGCTCTGTGGGTATGATCATGGCTGTGAACGGCATCATCGCTCTGTTTGTCCAAGCAGTCATCTTCCCCATCACAGCAGAGCGGGTTGGTGTGTACAAGCTCTTTCTCATTGTCACCGTTCTTCACCCTATCGCATATGCCATTGTGCCCTCCCTCCTCTTCGTCCCTAAATCCATCCTATTCCCCGCCATCTATGTCTGCCTCGCCGTCCGCAACATTCTCTCCATCATCCTCTACCCGCTCCTCCTCATTCTCATCAAGGACGCTACGCCTTCCCCTAGCGCTCTTGGCAAGGTCAACGGTCTGGCTGCCAGCGCTGGTGCTGCCTGCCGCATGATTGCGCCACCAGTTGCTGGGTATATTTTCTCTTTCGGCTCCCGTATCGACTGTACCGGCTTGGCTTGGTACTGCAGTGCTCTCATTGCCGTCGTTGGCGCTGTGCAGTGCTTCTACGTGCCTCGCGAGCGCTGCATTGAGCAGTCGGAAGAGTGTCAGTCTTTGCCCGGCAACAAGCGACCCAGCGTTCAAGTCACCGAAGTGTCGGACGACGAGACGGAGCCCCTCATGTAACGTCTGCAAATGCACTCCCAGGAACACTTGACTACAATCATAGCTCTGTGGACGAACCTGTTCTTTTCATATTTCATGACAGCATGATTTTCCCGCATCTTTCTCTCTCTCCCTTTTCTGTCTTGGCACTTAGTCTGCGATTTGCAGACGAAAGATGTTGATGACTTCGCACTTATCTGTCACAGGGTTCAGGATCATGAACTGGTTACAGGCGTTGGTGGTTTTTGGATAGATTTCAGCACAAATTCTGCGTTGCGCCTTGGAAGGGGGATCTGGAGGTCATTCTGATTGATACCCACTGGTAAATCAAGGGCAAGCTTGGCGTTGATCGGAAAGGAAAAGTGTATGCTCGGTATATAGGAATTTCTTGGTACGCCAATAAGCGTTTAGATTAGAGAAGCCTCGATAGCAACGACAGTAATAAAATTTAGCAACGTTTTGCTTCAATCTGCCACGGAGAAATTACAAAGTCATGAAAGTTGTAGATTATTCCCTACTTACCGATATCATGTGTGGTTGTGTGAGTGAAGTCTCTTGCAGAACTGTCCAATGATAGAAGGCTTGGGGCCACCCACATGGTGGAAGTTCTGGAGAAACATCAAATTTGATTTCACAACATCGCCCCCGGCTTCAGCGACTAGATTAAACAAGGCATAAGTCCACGGAAGGATTTTCTGGAAAAGAGGCTCTCTTAAATCCATCGACGTCTCAAACCCGCGCTCTCATCAACCCTACAAAGGCCGTATCTGCGGGCCACGCGGCGCAACAGACCGCAGGCATGCGGATTGAAGAAGTGACGGAAGACATGGACAAGTCTCTAAGTCTTGGTCCGACCCCGAAAGATGCCTCGCCAGCACCAGCACAGCCCACAGCCGAGGCGACGAAGCCAGCCCTGCCGCCCCAGCTGGACCCGGCCAAGCGGCAGACGGTGGACGAGGTCCTGGCCGACCTCAACAAGTCGCCCCTGTTCATGACGGAGCTCGAGGACAACGACGACATTGCCGCCCTGCAGGCCCTGGACTACGAAGGTACGCCGCTGGAGAACGGCTCCGACTTCAAGGACCGGGGCAACGAGTCGTTCAAGGCCAAGCACTACACCGACGCAAAGGAGTTCTACACAAAGGGCATCCTCATCCTCGCGGCGGAAGAGCGCAAGCGCGCCAAGGGCGAGGTCACGACAGACCCGGACGGCGCGCCCGACACGCAGCAGGTGATTGCGCAGCAGAGGGCGACGCTCGAGGCGCTCTACGTCAACCGCGCCGCGTGCCACCTCGAGCTCCGCAACTACCGCAGCTGCTGGACTGACGGCGCGGCTGCGCTGCGCCTCAACCCGGCCAACGCCAAGGCGTGCTACCGCAGCGCGCGCGCCCTGCTGGCCGTCGNTCAAGGCGGCGCTGCACGCGCGCAACATCCGCACCCGCGCCACGGCCCAGCCGCCCGAGATGGAGGATGCCCGGGTGCGGCTGGTGCCGGACGAGGACGACCCGCGGAGCTCGCTTGTCTTCCCCGCCGTGCTGCTGTACCCAGAGGCGCTGCAGTCCGACTTTGTCAAGGCCTTTGGCGAGGAGCAGACGCTCGAGGACCACCTGGGCTACGTCTTTCCGCTGCCGTGGGACCGGGCCGGCGAGTACACGCTGGCGGGCGTCGAGGCGTACGTGGAGACGGCGAGCGGGGGGCTGCTGAAGATGGGGAAGCGCGTGCCGCTGCTCAAGGTGCTGGGCACGGGCAAGGTGGAGGTGGTCGACGAGGTTGTTCGGATATTCGTGTTGCCCAAGGACAAGGCAGAGGCGTGGGTGAAGAAGTTCAAGAGCCAAAAGGCGGCAGAAAGGGGCGGTGCTTGATCAAGAACAGCCATAGAGAAATGAAAACATCATGCCTCAGTCATAAGAGAATTCCTCGTTCGAGTAGTAAAACAACATTATATAAAACCTCCCCAACGACCGAAAGCAACCGCAGCATTTGAGATCTTGGGCGTTGCCGCCATACTGGTCTTTCTGGGTCCCCATTGCGCCGAGTCTATCTATCCCAATCTCACAACAACTTATCAATGACTTTATCCCGTATGAGGCAAAACCTGTGAGTCCAGTCCAAGTGCATGAAGCACTGCCTAGCTGGCTCTCTCATGAGCTCGATGGCGCAGCGAAAACCCTCCCCTTCCACTTTCCGGCACGCTGATGGTGTCAGGCCATGTTGAACCCTGCCTGATACTCACAAGTACCATGGCCGCGCCATACTGCTCATAGTCTGCCTTTGACTTTCCTTCTTTGCCAGGCTTCTGCTGGTCCTCTGCCACAACCGCTAACGGCCGGGTCTGTTCGTCAGCAACCTCATTCCTAGTGTCTCCTATTCTTCTTCGCTTATGTCCGCTAGTGTGTTTGACTTCTTCTTCCGCCGGTGCTTGTAGCGTTGGGTCCGGGAAATGATAGGTCTGTCGTAGGTAGCTCCTCTCCTCGGCCGGCGTATCTGCTGCTGTGAAGTTTTGGCGCCGGTATTCCTCAGATACTTGTGGGCTCAAGACAGAGGGCCGTCCTAGTGGATGAAGCCGTCTACTATGCCCTGCTCTAGATGCAAACTGCACGATTGGAGGCTCTTGGAATCGTGCTTTCTCATTCTGTTCCGGAATATGACTCCCACGCAAAAACGAGAGCCTCTCCGTACGAAGTTGCGGCATGAGGCTATCGCCGACCTTGATGTTTCGGCTTAGATATATCCGTCGGTAAACGACAGATTCTTGTGCAGCCTCAGCGAGGACTTGTTGGCTGATATCAAGACGTCGATAACGTGGCGAATCTGGAGGAGTGCACTCCGCTGGAAAACCTGGACCAAATAGGGGAATCAGAGCGCCGGCAATATGATGGCAAAACTTGGCACAGATGGCCTTTGCACAACGATATGGAAACCAATAGCCTGAGAATTTAAGCATCCTAAACGTAGATTGCCAAGACATACGCGTACCTTGAGCCGGAACTGCTCCTCCGGTGATATTTGGAGTAAGTGCGAGGAGACCCGGGTTCTTGGAGAATGTCTGGGCCGGTCCTGTCTATTTGCCATCAGTCTCAGGAAGTATTGTGCTCTCTAGTAAACACACTTTGTTGAAACCGCAGAGTCTGAAAAGCGATGCTAGGCGGACAATACCAATGTTGTAATCCCACATGACTACGTGAGAGGAAGCATTGCCGGGCACTTTGAATTCGTACATGAAGGCTACCCCCTGTGTTAACCATCGAACCCAAGGCCCGTTGGATGATACCTACCTTCAATGCTCTCGCGGCCCGTTTTCTCCAGTAGATCTCTCTTTTCGCTGTTGTATGGGAAATGTTCATAGCCCTGGTGGATTTGTCCGAATGGCGTGACATCAAACCTGGCGACTTGCTGCAGAGAAGCGTCATCAAGGGTCTCGAAGGGTGGATAGTTGACAGGGCCTCGAGGCCCAGACTTGGAAATGCCCGAGGAATCCTTGGCTTTCTTCATTTTAAGGAGGGAGACACTCCTTGTCGCCGGTGGCTCCTCTTTAGGTGGAGCTATATTTGGTTGAAGTCTCGTGGATTCATCTAGAGGTAATTCATGAGGTGCTGAGAAGTCCGGATTCAGGAGTTGCTGTAGTGGCAGCATAGAATTCTGCCCGTTTGTAGACATCGACGTAGTGGCCAGGGTGGAAGGGGGTCAGTGCAAACCAACAATCCTAAAAAGAGAACAATCAGAAAACCCAAGTGACTTCATGACAATGATGTAGTCCGAGACTGTAGGATAAGAGTATACATCACCAACGCTAGGAACTTCTCGTACACCACCAGCCGTTGGCCGCGACAAACAAACCGGACGGCGTGGACAAGAGAGCTCCTCAAACCGCAACTCGGCATGTACTCTTGACCAGGTTCACTCGAGTTGTCTTTTCCATAAGCTGATCGCTTGATGTAGCCGAAAATAGACGTTGGTGCAGGCTTCGAGAGAGCTGCAGAAGAGCAGATGGTTGCTGATGCCTCTGCGCCACCTGGACTGAGCGTAAAGAATCCCACTGCCGAAGCGGATGCCTGACTGCTCGCATCTGGACTCAATGAACAAACTTTGGCCTTGTTTATCCTCGACAAAAGATGTTGACAATATCAGGGTACTGCTAGACGAGAGCATTGGTTGGCAGTGTCGAGCGTTCTGAGCTTTACAAACCGAGTCAACAACCAGTCTTGGGGATTATGGCGGCCTATGCTAGACTACAAAGTGTCCGGGAGAGAAACCTGCCAGAGACAAGGCACAGAGCCGGGGTCTTGCTGCAGCGAACCCGCCCATGCTTCCGCGTCCAAGGCCGAAGGTCTCTGAGGCAGCATCGACAAGCGGGTGCTGATGCACGGCACCGATGCTGCATGTGGAGTACGGCGGGATGTCAGCACCATTGGATTGCTTCCTCTTTTCTTCTTCGATGCTTCCGCGTTCGATAGTTTCTCTTCAGCCATGTCTCTCCTATGGCCCATGGCTGTAGGCTCGGTCAACGGTTTCAGGCGGGAGCCACAACGGGAAGCCGTCAGCCGGAAGACGACCCCATTGCGTCCTATCCCGCCGCAAGTGGATGACACGAGCCGACGGATGCATTCTTCATGCGCCGAAAACTTGGGCAACTCTGGTAACATGACGGCCAGCGTGTACTCGTTCCAGTTGCTTTAAGCAGACATCACGGTGCAGGGACAGTGCTACACCGGAAAATTCTTGGCTTTGTACGCCGGCCGGTTCGGGCATAAATCCAGGTCATGGCGACACAGTACGTGGGTCTTTCCAATGTTTGCTGTTCTTGATCGGCACTGCCCTGAGGTTCCTGTTACTTGAGCAGTTGCTTTTTCCTTGAAAGGTGCACCAAGAACGCCACTTGATCGCCAAAAGCTGGGCTGACAGCGGCTTTTCACAGATCCCGTGTACAATGCCGTCGATGCTGTTTCCTTGGTAACTGACCGATACAGGTGCTCCTCCGTCTTGCTGCTCAACGGCAGGCTGTTTCCTCTATACTAGCATGGCACAGGGACATGCCTGCGCGAGACGGAGCTGGGCCAGCCGCGAGGGACAGAGGGTTTTCCATGACCAAGTGCCAGCGCTTTCTCCTATCTTCTATCACCTTCACCTCTGGGCTCGACAGAAGGCACTTCCCCGGAGACGTAAATAAAGCGACACAAGAGGCTGTAGTCATTCCGCACCTCTCATGAAGAGAAATGAGGTCCTGAGACTGCACTGGATATAGCGGCTAGTGTTGTATATGCAGGCTTCCGCCCTGCTAGACCGTTTCAACAAGTTTTCTGGCGGTCTGGCTCGGATCGAATCGTGTATCTGCCTGTTAAAAAATGGTTCCCCTATTCCAATGTCGAGTCACGAGCTTGTGATAAGTGGCGGGTGTAACTTTGAGCACCGTAGATGCCACGGCATCGTCGGTAGTTAGCTCGATGCAAAAGACTCAGGAGCAGAGAGCAGCTCAAAGCATTCCAGATAGCTTTTGCGGGCGATTCCAATATATTTTTTTTTGTTTCGCGGCTGGCTGACATATAGTTTGCAGCCAGAGCCAACTCTCGGGGTCGTCGATGCTTCTAGGCTTCGGCCATTCAACTCCTTGTGTTTCTCTCGCCGCCGACGTAGCTCTAGCCATGGAACATAAAAGCTTGAACAAGAATTCCGATTTCTAGATTAAGGTATGCCAAGAACCCCAGGAAGTAGCACGTTTGGGTAAGACAAGTAAATAACGACCAAGCTCTGTCTATAGACTCACACGTGTGATGGCGTAGAGGAAGTGGCATGTATGAAGTAAGGTACTGCCAACCTTGGCTTTCCTTAGGTCAAGCAGGCATTTCCCTTGCTTTTGAATCGGATACTAGATGTAGGTACACGTGCTTTCCATAGAACGATGCGATGCTGTGTTGTGTTGTTCTTGCCTGTCTACCTCTCTGTTTGTCGCAGGTGACGTAACGTAGCATCTGCTTTGCGCACAAACAGAAGAATTATGAGGGAAATTGCAACTGTTCTCGTCGACCGTAAGTTCCTTTGGAACACTGTAGGTTGAAGTAGGATCATGTTGAACCGCATGCACGTTTTCGATCGGAGTAAGAAAGGCCCCAGGGGGGAAAGTCCCTCATGCAGGATGATGTGAGTGCTGTCGTATCAGACCTGGCTAATTCAATGAAAACAAGATGCGGCATGAGTAAAGACAGCATACTTCCAATTCTATAGCTAGCGGGTTTCGCATTCAGTGCTTCTATTCATCCATGTTGAGGTGGAGTGTGTGAGCTGCTTCTTCTTTACAACAAGGGTGAGCCAGCAAAAAGCCATACGATGAATATACTACCTGGTGCTATTGTGTGGAACGCAATTGCTTTGGTACCCTGAAATACAACTGAATCGAAGCGATGTAGCTGCAGTGCCACTCATCGTCCGCCGCTTGGGGATTTGGCTTCACGTCGTTCTGATTGCTTGATTATTCACGGAACCGTGCAGCACCTGCTTCACATTGGAATGGCCATCACGTGGTTCCACATCTGTCGGCTAGTCAGGTACCTGCTTCTGATGGGGGTGTCTGGAGTGAGATCAAGTACCCACTTAGGATTGGGGGGTGGCTCCTGTTGAAGCTGGCCATGGATTCTGCCAATCGAAGTCAGGGACTTTCGACGTCGCGTCGTGAAATTGTTTACGCGACCGGCCCAGCAACCGGACCACAACAACACACCACCACCTTCTTGTCCCTCCTTGTATTCGGGCGCAGCGACCCTGGCGCACCTCGCGAAACCTCCCCTCCTTTTGCACTTGTGCTCACGAGCCTTGCACATTGCTCGGTCCCCTCACTTCTCGCCGTTGCCCGTCGTTGCCTGTCGACTATCTCCCCCCTTAGCACCACTGTCCTCGATTGTACATCATTTCTCGTCCCGGGCTGTCGTCCCAACCAAACCCGCCAGCATGGACTCGGATATGGATGATACTGTATTCAGCCTCGACGACGAGTCTGATGGCTACGCACCTGAGCCTGTGAGTCTTTCCTGACATTGACTGCCTGCGCAATCTCTCTCCCCAGCACACACACACACGCACACGCACAAGACAGTATTCTTCGCCGTGGCCCTGTTGTAGGACTCCACCCTCTTCGTCCCTGCTATCTCTTCCAAATTCATTCTGCATCTACCTTCCCCAAACACTCGTCGCCTTGCAAGCTAGAGGGCTGCCATAAAATGGATCGGCGCTGCGGTGCACAACTCAAAATCCCTTCCATTTCCATCAAACACCAAACCACAGAGCACACGCAACCCAACCGCTTCTCGATGTACATGCTGACGGCCGAGGACCAGAAAATCAAAGCCGCTCCTGTCAAGAAGGCGCCTGCCAAAAAACTGGTACAGACGACTCTGAAGACCACAAAGGCAGTACCGAAAAAGCGCGCCAAGGCCGAGAGCGACGAGGAAGAAAGTGAAGCCGGCTTCTCAAACACACCACCAAGCGCGAAAAAACAGAAGAAAGCTCCTCCAGCAAAGAAGTCCAATGGAGTCCCTCTAGCGGAACTCGAAAATGACAGCGTGATGGAGAGCCCTGCGCCAGTTGCCGCCAAGTCAAAGAAGACGGCCACCGAGACATACCAGAAATTGACACAGCTCGAGCACATCATCAAGCGACCAGACACCTACATTGGCTCGGTCGAGAAGACGGAGCAACAGATATGGACCTACAGCAAGGACAAGGGCGAAATGGAATATCGCTCAATCAGCTTCGTGCCCGGTTTCTACAAGATCTTCGATGAGATTCTCGTAAATGCCGCCGACAACAAGCAGCGTGATCCGAAAATGACGTATATGAAAGTCAACATCAACCGAGAGACTGGCGAGATCAGCGTTGAAAACAATGGCAAGGGCATTCCCATTGAGATCCACGAGAAGGAAAGGATCTATATTCCCGAGCTCATCTTCGGTCATCTACTGGCTGGTTCCAATTTCGATGACGACGAGAAGAAGACTGTCGGTGGCCGCAACGGTTATGGAGCAAAGCTTTGTAACGTTTTCAGCACCGAGTTTACCTTGGAATGCCAGTCGAGCGAGAGCGGCAAGCGGTACAAGCAGACTTGGACCGACAACATGCAAAAGATGGGTAAGGCCAAGATCACTTCTAACAAGACCGCCGATTTCGTGCGCATCACCTTCAAGCCTGACTACGACCGCTTTGGCATGTCAGACGGTATCGATGACGATCTCGAGAGTCTTCTCACGCGCCGTGTATATGACATGGCCGGAACCGTTGTGGGCATCAAGGTCTATCTCAACGGCGAACAGCTCAAGGTCAAGGATTTCAAGTCCTACTGCAATCTTTACGCCAAGTCTATCGCCAAAGAGCGAAGCATGGAGGAGGGAGGCAATCCCACGTGCACTGTCGAGATCGACAAATGCAGCAACAAGCGCTGGGAGGTTGGCTTCACCGTCTCAGACGGGACCTTCCAGCAGGTTTCTTTTGTCAACTCGATTGCGACCACATCTGGCGGCACACATGTCAACTACATCGTTGATCAAGTGACGGGCCATTTGCTCAAGACACTCGACAAAAAGAAGAAGGGCCACGGTCTCAAGCAAAGCCATCTACGAAACCATGTCTTCATCTTTGTTAGGGCTCTGATCGACAACCCCGCCTTTACTTCTCAGACGAAGGAGCAGCTCACTACAAAAGCGAGCCAATTTGGGAGCAAGTGCTCCCTGTCCGAAGATTTCCTCAAAAAGGTCGCCAAATCCGAGGCTGTGGAGAATCTCATCAGCTTTGCTGATAGAAAGGCCGACAAGATGCTAGCGAAGAGCGACGGAAACAAACGCTCTCGAGTCAGCAACGCAAAGCTGGTGGAAGCCAACTGGGCAGGCACCAAACGTGGGCACGACTGTACCCTGATTCTCACCGAAGGTGATTCCGCCAAGGGTCTGGCTGTTTCCGGACGTGCCATTTTGGACCCCGACCGCATTGGCGTCTTCCCGCTTCGTGGAAAGATGCTCAACGTGAGAGATGCCTCCATCGACCAGATCACCAAGAACCAGGAAATCCAGAGCATCAAGCAAATCCTGGGTCTTAAGCATAAGCAAGTCTACACAGACACAAAGAGTCTTCGTTATGGTCATCTCATGATTATGACGGATCAGGATCATGATGGTAGTCATATCAAGGGTCTTCTCATCAACTTTCTTCAAGTGCAATTCCCATCTCTCCTCCTCATTCCCGACTTCTTGCAAGAATTCATCACTCCGATTGTCAAGGTCTGGCAAGGCAAGGATCCCAAAAAGCCACAGAAGTTAACCTTTTTTTTCACGCAACCAGAGTACGAAGAGTGGAAAGTCAAGCACGAACAACAGTTAGGGCGGTGGGAGTCCAAATACCTCAAGGGATTGGGTTCCAGTTCCAACGAGGATGCCCAAATATACTTTACGAAACTTGATGATCACCTGAAGCAGTTTCACACCATGAAAGCGGAAGAAGCGGAACTTTTCGAATTGGCCTTCTCCAAGAAGAAGGCAGATGCAAGAAAAGAGTGGCTCGGCAACTTCGTTCCCGGCACCTTCTTAGATCACACAACCAAGGCCATTGCGTACAGCGACTTTGTAAACAAGGAGCTCATTCTTTTCAGCATGGCTGACAACATGCGATCCATTCCCTCAGTACTGGACGGACTGAAGCCCGGTCAAAGAAAAGTCATGTACGCCTGTTTCAAGAGGAATTTGGTCAAGGATCAAAAGGTGGCAGAGTTATCCGGATACATTGGCGGTCAAACTGCCTACCACCATGGTGAAGTTTCGTTGCAACAAACCATCATTGCTCTCGCGCAGAACTTTGTTGGTTCCAACAACATCAACTGCCTTGAACCCAGTGGTAATTTTGGTTCGAGACTCGCTGGTGGCTCTGATGCTGCAAGCCCTCGTTACACCTTTACCCGCCTATCGCCTTTTGCACGAAAGATCTTCTCTCCGATGGATGAGCCCATACTCAAGCATCAGTATGAAGAAGGCAAACGAATCGAGCCCGAGGTGTACGCGCCCGTCGTCCCGATGGTACTGGTCAACGGAGCTGAGGGTATCGGCACCGGATGGAGTACTTCTATCCCCAACTATCACCCTCTAGAAATCGTCAAGAACCTCAAGAGAAGGATGGGGCGGTTGGAAGATGGCGACCTCGAGGAGAAGCCATTCGAGCCTATGAACCCCTGGTTCCGCGGATGGAAGGGTACCAGCGAACAAGCGAGTGCTGACCGATACAAGTTCAACGGTGTTGCCCAGCAGAATGAGCAGAATCCCAATGAGATTACTGTCACCGAGCTTCCCATTCGTATGTGGACGGACGACTTCAAAGCGAGGCTCGAGAAGATCATCAGCGGAATTGATGGCCCTTCATGGGTCAAGGACTACAAGGAATTCAACGATCACAAGACGGTACATTTTGAAATTGTTGTGGATGAGAAGCACATGCCCAAGGTCCTGGAAGAGGGAATCCTCGAGCGTTTCAAATTGACCAAACAGGTGGCAACGTCAAATCTTGTCGCCTTCGACACTCGTGGTCAAATCCGCAAGTACGATAACGTGGTCGACATTATGGAGGAATATTACCAGTACCGCTACAACATGTACACCGAGCGCAAGGTAGGCATCGCGATCAGCTTTGTTAGAAATGACTGCTAATGGGCCACAGAAATATTGGCTCGAAGTGTACCATGGACAGTACCGCAAGCTCAAGAATCAGGCACGCTTCATCAAGGAGATTATCGACAAGGAGCTGGAAGTTGGCAGAAAGAAGAAAGCGGTGTTGGTCGGGGAGCTTCGACAGCGGAAATACGAGGCATTCCCGAGAGAGAGAGATCCGTCAAAGAAGAAGAAAGCCAACGACGATGACTCAGACCAGTCAGAAGACGAGGAGACTGAAGAAGTATCAGAAGGTGCAGGGGACTACGATTATCTTCTTTCGGTAAGTGGATAAGCCCGCACAGAGGCAGCTTGCGAGATACTGATCCTCTTTCCAGATGCCCATCTACTCTTTGACTGCGGAGCGGCTAGAGAGGCTCAAGGAGGCCATCGCCAAGAAGAAGCTAGAGCACGACGCGCTCTTGGCCAAGAGCGAGAAGGATTTGTGGTGTAAGGAGCTCGACGAGTTCATAGCCGAATGGGAGACTCAGCTCGCCCTGGATGCGGAGATCCAGACCAACATCCGCCGAATGGGACGTCGCGTATCCAAGAAGATAGGAGCGGGTCGCGGTCGCAAGCCCAAGGGTGACGATGACTACGCGCCGGATAAGAAGACCAAGGCCAAGGCCAAGGCGCCCGTCAAGGTCGAGACCAAGAGCTCCCAAAGGTTTGCGGAGATGTTTAGTGCCAAGCCGAAACCCAAGAAAGAGCCTCAGGACGATGTTGTCAATCTATCAGACAACTTTTCCGACGACGACTTTGCGGCTCTAGGCCGGGGCAAGGCCGCGTCAAAGCCTACTCCCCCACAGCCGGAACCGCAGGCACGCTCGCTTTCTCGCTCAGAGTCGGTGTCTGAGGAGCCCATAGTCGGGCGCAGTAAACGAGCCGCCGCCTCGAAGGCTAGGACCCTCTTTGATGCGGACTCGGACAGCGACGACGATGACAAAATGCTAGGTGACATCGGTGCCCTAGTCAAGGGCATCGAGAAGCCTGCCGAGGAGGCAAGCGGGCGATTGAGTCTCTATGCCATGACCAGACCCGAGTCCAGCCACGGCAATGCCAGCACCAATGGGGTGTCCAAGGCAAAACCAAAGACAACGTCCAAGTCGTTTGACTTGGACAGCCCTGATGACACCAACTACGAGATGTTGGTGAAGTCGTCTCCCAACAAGCCTATCGCCAAGGCGGAGGACATCGATAGCTTCCTATCTGACGATGACCCGATTGGCACAACGAACAAGCCAGCCAAAGCTCCAGCCAGCAAGTCGTCGTCCGCAAAGCCTGCGCCGACGGCTCCGCAAGTCTCGAACGGTCTGGCAGCTGTCAAGAAGGCGCGAGGTCGTCCCGCTGGGACAAAGAACAAGGGCAAGGAGGACGTCAAGGCAAAGGCAGCTGTGAAGCAGAGCATCCTGTCTCCGGCGGCGAAG
Organism: Stachybotrys chartarum; assembly: GCA_001021365.1. Taxonomy (NCBI): domain Eukaryota; kingdom Fungi; phylum Ascomycota; class Sordariomycetes; order Hypocreales; family Stachybotryaceae; genus Stachybotrys; species Stachybotrys chartarum. The sequence goes on along the minus strand of LDEE01000003.1, from coordinate 796,929 downwards.
GCCTACGCTGCGAAGAAGGCGGTGAAGAAGGTCGTCGTGGACTCGGACGAGGAGATGGCTGAGCCTGACTCACCAGCACCGAGGGCTGCGGTTAGAGCAAGGCCAGGCCGCGCGGCAGCAGCCCGGCGACCCATTGTGATTGAGGACGAGGATTCGTCCATGGCGCTGGACGACAAGGACGAGAGCGAGGACCCGTTCGAGATGGACGAGAGTGACGACTAACGAGCTTTGCACAAGTGGCGCCTGGCGTAGGAGTCGAGGGTGCAGCCTGTAGTTTAGGGGGGAAGGGGTCGGCCAAGTGTTGGGTAAACCCTTTGGTATTGCTCTATTTTTGCTTTCCTTTTCATTTACATGTTTGGCTACTTCGGCAACGGGGCTTCCCAAGGGTCCCAGACAGCGCGATCAGCGACCTGCAGTGACGACAGACAGGGAAGGCCCATGGCTGGCTGGTGTTGGTGGCCAGTCTTGGGCGTATCTACCAAAGCCTAGGCGGCCGATATTCTTTGTTTTGCAGCGTATCATACCCATCAGTTTAAGAAGATGCTTTGTATCTTTAGCTACCTGACATGACAGATTAGTCGTCTATATCTACAGTAACACATGCCTTCCAAACTCATGCTCACTCTTGCATAAGATGTTAGAGCATTCTCTCTCTCCTCCATACTAATGAGACCAAGCCAAGGGAGGGTTGCGCGGAGCGAGTCGCCTGTTATCGATAAGCCCCACGTATTGGGGGGGAGGTTTTGGAGGGGTCTTGTATTCTCAGCTCAACTTTTGTCGTCCTGCGTCCACCAAGTCTCTTATTCGAATACTCACACAAGCCACCCCTTTTTGGAACGCTCGAATCGACCTCGCCTGCTTTTCCTACTGAACAACACCACCGCAATGGCAGACGACCCGTCCCCCGAAGAATCTCTTCAATCCCTCTTCGACGCCGCCGAGGAGAAGCGCCGCACCCTCGACGCAACCTACGAAGCCACCTCGCCGTCGTACCGCGCCGACCTGTCCGCCGCGCTGGCCCTCTACGACCGCGTGCAGCAGCGCGTCGCCGCCGCCGCCCTCTTCTCGCCCAACGAGTCCCTCGACGACCTCGCCACCTCGGCCATGCCCTACCTGCTCGTGCACTTCCACGTCGCCGAGCTCGTGCAGAAGGCGCCCAACCTGAGCCCCGAGCAGCGGACGCTGGTGCTGCGCCGCGCCAGGGCCGCCTACGAGGCCTTCCTGCGCCTCGTCGACGCCTACGGCCTCGTCGCCGGGCCCTACGCCGCGCTGCTCGAGAGGTACCGCGACGACGTCGAGGGGTTCGCCGTGGTGGCCAGCAAGGACCCCGCGGCGCGGCGCAATGGCAAGATCGCCAGCTTCAGGGCCGAGAAGCAGCTCGGGGAGCGGCTCGAGGCGCTGCGGCGCAACCCGCGGTACCTGGACCACGGCGACGAGGAGGTCGTGCGCGAGCTGCACGTCGCCTCCGTCGCCGCCGCCGTCCACGCCACCTTCCAGGCCCTCGACACGCTGAACCGCGAGCTGCCGCTGCTCGCGCAGGCGCCCTCGCCGCTCGCCCCCTCGGCCACGACGCCCGACTCGGACGCGAGCGCGCGCCTCGACCAGCCCCTGCGGCGCCTGCAGTCCGTCTTCGGCCAGAACGCCGGCCCGCTGCTGTCCACGGGCGGCAAGCCATTGCAGCCCTTCACGCTCGTCAACACGCGCGCCAACCTGGCCCGCGACGCCTTCCGCCCGGGCCACAACCTGCCCACCATGTCCATCGACGAGTACCTGGCCGAGGAGAAGCGCCGGGGCAACATCCTGCAGGGCGGTACGGAGCCCAAGACGGTCATCGACGAGGACGACATGGCCGCCGCCGACCAGGAGACGTACAAGGCGAGGGGCTGGGACGACTTCAAGGATGACAACCCCAGGGGTGCGGGCAATACCCTCAACATGGGCTAGAAAGAGAAGAAGGTGGATGTGTACGACGTGGTTGCATTATCTACATGCCCCGAGCGACTCAGACCGAATCGGGCACATCTTGCGGGTGGATATTATGTGTTAGCACTGCATATTGGCGTTGAAGGGAGCGTGAAGAAATCATGGTGCAGCTTACAACACCAGCATTAATGAGTTTTCGACAGGTTTAGGTACTAGTTACAGGCGTAGGCGTTATGTGTATTGCCTATGTACAGCATGGCACTATGGCAGGTTTGTCTCTATCAATGGAAGATCAACGCGGGATTATGGTCATAGAAGGTATCATTGCATTCGTGAAACATTTTCCTGTAGCAANCCCCAAAAAAAAAACCCCCCCGACGAAGGATAGAAAGAAGGGCAAGAACAACTTCCACTAAAACGCCATATCCCAAGCACACTATCCGGTCAAAAGTCATCGAGGCTGATGTCACTGTCGCTATCGCCGCCGTCCCAAATATCCGATACATCGTCCTTGGTTCTTTCGAGAACAACTGCTCCATTATCACTTTCGGAGTCTCTATCAGACTCGCCGCGCTGCGTACCGCTTTCGTTTATCGAGTCCACCATCATCTCCACGGCTGCGCCCTCGGTTTGGCCCTCCGCCGGCACCTCGAAACGGGCATCTTGATACGCGGTTCCTTCTGACACAAACGATTCGGCAGCGATGGAAATGTCGTCGGCAATGACGCGGTCTGCCCTGTATACCGTCGAGATGCTGTCGTGGACATCGACTGATCCAGCCGTCGTGCTTCCCATGACTCTCATGGCTCTCATGCCGTCAACCAGGGTACCGGTGGAGCTTGACGGCGCGGATGGGATCGTGAGGCCTGTGTGATACGCCGGCCCAGGACCATTTGGCCCGAGTTCCGCTGGCGGCAGGGCATCTTCGAAAACCCCTCCCGTACCATCATTGTACCCGCCTGCCCAGAGTGGCAAATACTTCATTTCATCCTGATTAAGGGTTAACAGCATGTGTCGGGTGAGATTAAGCTGTGGCTCAATTTCTTGTCGTGCTTGCTGGTATCCTAGTGGCTGAAGAACATCTTTCATCTGACGAGAGAAGAGTATGAGGTCGATGACGGGATATCCGGGCTGCCAGTCGAGATTTGATCGGGCGGTAGGCGAGCTCAGTGCAAGCTGTTCGATGGCTCTTGTTGCGTTGCTGATCAGGGTGTACATTGGCACTAGAAGGCTGTTGGGGTGTTTGGATTTTGTGTGCCGGGTGTAAAGGGAGCCCCAAGCGCTGGAAAGCCCATGGTAGATGAACGGGCATAACAACTGCTGCTCCAAGTTCAGCGACTTCACGATGTCGGCAAGGGGCACAAAGTCCACCGGCTCTACATAGCGTGCTCGATCATTGTCCATGCCAGCAATCGAACCGGTCACATCCTCGACTCCGTTCTCCACAAGCTTATTCAAGCCCTCGGTGACCAGAAATGGCAAGGCTTCCTTCAGAAGGAGCAGTTGCTCCAGTGCAGCTTCTGCCCAAGGCCCAGTCTCCTGACGAAGGATCTTCTCGATCCTCCTCAAATGTGCCCATTCCTCCATATTTTTATTGTCGAACATATTCCGGTCTCGCAACTCTTGGACAGAGTCTCTGATGCGGTCTAGTAGGGCCCTGGCAGCATGTTGGATGAGGTTATTCAACTCATCCCCAGCGTCTCCAATTTTCCTCCCAAACACGGTGACCTGCCGTCTATGGCGGGTCTTGGTCGTGGCTGCCTCCTCGATGGCAAGTTCATTGACCAAGATCCGAAAAGCACACTGCGTAACCTGTGGGAGTTCAAGAGCAAAGCCAATACGAATTGCTTCCTCTGGCAGGATCTCCATGAACCTCGTGTTGGTCTCGCTCATAATCCATTGCATAGCCCGATCGCGGATCACATTTGGGCAGTCGAAGATCTTAGCCAACGCCACCAAAGTCCAGACCCTGCTGGCTGAGTTTAATGCAATATTGGTGCCCTCGATCAGCATGAGGAGGCGGATGATATTGTTGCGGTGGCGCACAGGACAGTAGTCTGGTATTTCGCGGTACTTCGGCGTTTCGTATACTTGGTTTATGCCCGCTTCCTTAGATCTCAGGAGGGACGCTGCTGTTGGTGGTATAGGAAATTGTGGTTTGAACGAGTCATTCTGGCCATCTTCCTTTGCCTCGTTGTTGGTGACGTTCGTCTCCTTGTTGGCGTCGATCGCTTCAGGGGCTGGTTCGGGAGCTGGAGTTTGCGGTACAATGTCGGGCGGCTTTGGTAGGTCCGCGGAAGAGGGATCGATCCTGCAGATGCAGATGTCGTCGTGTCCGGAGGTAAGGGCTGGCTGGAACTGGTGCAGCATGGAGGCACTCCACCACTTGATGATGCCCGGGGTAAGGGACAGCTCCGTCATTTGGAAGACAAGCTCATCCCCCTCGGAAGGCGGTGTCAGATCTAGGACATAGTCTACCCCTTGTGGTAGTTTGTTGACAAGTTTGCGGCGCCTGAGAACCCGAAACTGATAAGAGGGTTTGAGCATGTCGAGGAACTTGGAAGAGCCGGTTGCGCGAAGGTTGGCAGAATGGACGCGGAACTGCTGGGAGCGATATGACATGCCGAAACAATCTGTTCGTCCCTGGGAATTCTTGGGATCGGATCCATAGTCAATAATGATGAGCGTGTCTCCCTCGATGAGCTCAAACCCAATGGCATGTAACCTGGAGATCTCGAAACTCCGGTTGATTTCAGCAGAAGACAACATTGGCGCGAGTTGCCGCATCGGAGGCCAGTTCGATGCAGATGATGTGACTGCCGTGGCGTCGGAGGCGAGATTCGCCTGTTGTTGGTCGTTACTCGGATCCAGGGGGGTTTCTTGCGATTGAGCAACAATCGAAGCATTGGGCCCGTCGTGTGTGTCCATCACGACAATGGGCTGACTCTCGTTGACCAAGTCCTCAGATGACAGTCCGAGTTGGAAGACAGGTTGGGCCGGATAGCGAACAGTGTCGACCATGCTTGTATGCCCTGCCAGTCGCCGCCGAACAACAAATGGATACTCACCGATTTCACGCAGGAAAGCAGCGTCGCAGCAATGCCCGACAATCAAGTCAAGAAGGCGAGAAGACAGTGCAAGAAATGGCAGGCCGGGAAGTTTTATGCAGTAGTGAAACTGGGACAGCCAGCGCCTTCGGAAAAGGCTGCGAAAGCACAAAGTGTCACGCAGCCAACCTATGCAAAGTACCTTAGGCAACAGTGGCCCGGCGCATCAAGAGACACGAGTGGTGGCCGTCTGTAACCCCACACTTGGAAGAGCCGCAGAGATGAAGGGTCGCCCTTGGCTTCGATCCGACCTTGATTGGAGGGTCCAGCGAGCCAAAGGTGGCGTAGGGCGGAGTCAACAAGCAAATACACGCACGCATATGCTATCGTAACGCGGGTATGGTATCAGGCGCAAAGACATGCCGTTGGGGTGTGCGAGACGACGTGCGTGGCAACATGCCCAGAGGAGACCAAGGCTGGATGCGGCGAGCCATGACTGCCAGAGAGGCGCGGCATGGCGGCGTGTTTGAGCATAGGCACAAGTAAGCACTATGACGGGTTGCTGGGCGAGTGAGACTGGCCAGCTCGAAGATTGGATTGCAAAGCGTGGGCTCTTCGAGGTACGAATGGGCGCAGGCTTCCGCACACCCTCTCGATTCGACGCCTCCCTGCCTCCCATCAGGCTGCAGCCCCCCCCTCTCCCCCGCATGGTAGGGATGGGCGGGTGGCACTGGTCTAACACCGTCGCATAGTGCTTGTTGAGTTGATGCGGGTTCCTGATGTGGCTGGCAGCGTCTTCCCAGCATTCGTTATGGGACGGCGAGGCACGGCTGGATGAATATCAGAGCTGCGTGCTGGTTGCTACAATTTCCATCTGTTATTTTCTCCTCGTAGCACCAAAGGAAGTGGCAGTCTGGCTGCAGTGGACTTGCCAAATGTTTTGGATGGATCATGGGAAGGCGTGCCTGCCAACTCTCTGCACTGCCTAAATAAGGTAGGCTCATGCTAAACTCCCGATCAGGAAGGGGCCTAAAATAAACACCAAAGAGCTAGCTGAAAATGGGGACCCCGCGGTGGGGAAAACGCCGGGCAGGAGCTCAACAACTTAGACGTCGAGACTCTACAGATGGTGAACCTCGATGCTTCTTCGGTCGATTGCTTGGTGACAGCGAACCTCTGGTTGCTGCTCTCGGAGTTCTTGTATAAGAGTTCCGGTAGTCTCTATTCTCTCGTAGTGCTGATGGTCTTTGAGCAACTGCCATCATCTCGGGTGCACGAGTATGACGAGCCTCCGTACTTTACCTTCTTCCCGCCTAGCTATCTTAGTCCTTAAAACCTCTAGGTTCCTGGGCGAGGTAGCTAGGATACGCATGTCTATTCAACAGCACCAGCGACTCCAAAACACTGCTAGGTTCGGCTTAACGTCAGCCGAACCTCATCTCGTCCACCCGGTGGTGGTTTAGTCAGGCCCTAGGCCACCTCCAACGTCAGGGCGTCAATTCACCTCAACCCATATACCACCCCCTGTTTTGTCCGTCTGCTAATTATCCAGACCTTCTCTTCCTCCTAAAGAATTTCTCTATGAGCTCATTTTCATTTTACATTGTTGTGCAAATTTTGGTTGCGTTCGTAGATTGTGTACATCTCGATTCGTTCAACACCTACCATACCACCCCTCCTCCTCTAAGACCTATGACGACGACGATGCACGCGCTGAAGACAGCTCGTTCATATGCGTGCGAGACCTCAACCTCGTCGTCAGTCAGAAATGCCATTGCTGACCTTCAGCAGCAGCCGCAGTCCTCTTCTTCTTGTGACGGGCACTGCAGCCACAGCAGCCGCCCTCATCGCATTCAAGATCAAATCCAATGCCCTACAAGCCAACGAGCGAGATCAACGCACTGTGAAAGCCCCCGACGGCTACGTCAGCGTTGATCGGAGCGGCGGCGGCGTCTAGTAAACCGCAATCAACTTTGGTCAAACTGGGGTCGTAAAATTGATCTTGCTTTTGGGACATCTGACCACATTTCATCCATCGCAAACGGCATTGTTTATAGAAACCTTCGTCTAGGGTTGGGATCTGGTCTAAGGTATCTAGGGAAAGCAAAATAATTCAACAACTCCATATCAAAACAGCCAGAAGTCCCATCCCACGCCTGTGGTTTGCCATGCAGTGAAGTTGAGATGAAATCAGTAGTCGCCATCCTACCCCGCTTAACCAGCTCCGACCCTCTCCAGGACGCCCCATGCATGGCCCTCCTTTTTGCCGTCTCATCGTACATGGCATTGTAGCCTCAGAATGAGCTCCCTCTTCTGGTGAAGCTATTATCCGCTTCCTCGGCGTCCTCGCCCGTAGAATAGGCTACCTCCTTCCCCTTGCCCTTGGGGTCCTCGGCAGGTGTCATCCCCACCTTAGCTTCCGTCATGCTTCGTTGGCTGGCCGGTCTCTTACTCGTCGTCTTCCTTGGAGTCGCCTCGCCTCTGGTCCGTTTGGGCCTGCTTCTTCCAACACCGCCGCCAGGTGTAGGGAACATCCCAAAATCGTTTTCCGACGAGTTTCGCGTCGTTGTTGGTGCGGTGGAGCCCGTCTTGAAGTCGCGCATTTCCTTGATCACGGCCGCGAAGCCCTCTTCCAAAGTCTTCATACGAGCAAGAATGAGCTTGCTCATCCTATCGCGATCGCTACTGTCGAGGCCTCCCGTAACTCGGATACGGTTATCCTTCATCATAGCCAAAGCCATTTGTGTCTGGAAGCTCCCAGCCATGCCTGCAGTGGGGTCTTCCTGGGCATACGGCAGATTGATGTTATCAGAGAGGACACTGAGGTCAACCGACGACAGCCTCCTCGCATCTCTAGTGCGGCTTCGGGGCTCCAAGCTGAGCAGCGCTGTGCGGCTCACGGCGCCAGCCTCCGTTATTCCTCGAGGCAAAATCGGTCGCGGCTTGACGCTCGTCGCGTTCGCTGGCCGTTTAGGGGAAGCGTGACCAGAAGCCTGAGTTGGTGACTGCCCACCGCCACTTGCTGCACCGCGCCCTGCAGTCCGAGGTCTGCTCTGCGGTATTGGCGATGTGGACAAGGAATTACTGTGTGACCTTCGCTGTTGCTGTTGTTGTTGGAGCCGCGCATGCTCCTCTGGGTTGTACAGGACAGTATTGGATGACATAGTTCGGCTGTGTATCCCTCGTCGCACAGGCCGAGGCGGCGTCCGCTCATTATCGTCTGATGAGCCAGCAGACGAAGGTAATCTTCCAAAACGAGCCGTCATGGGTGTGGTGAAGTAGTCTTCCTCCTCTTCTGTTTCTTCCTCCTCGGTCTTGTCTGTGATATGGCTACGATCCGCATTCGTGCCCTGGTCGTCCTCATCCTCATCGTTGGTAACCAATTCATCGTCTCCGTCCGCATCCGTATGGTCTTTGTAAGCAGGCACTCCCCCAGAGAGCCTAGACTCTACGAGGCGGTTTCGCGACGCAGAAGCACCGAAGTTTGAGAGAAGATCTGCCGGATCGCTGGCCACGGACCGGACGTCCGAAACCTGTCTCTGGTGTGCAGGACGATCCCGCCCCATGCTCATCCGTCTCTGCCACTCATGCACGGGCCTGCTATCCAACGTGGGCCAATTACCCGGTGACGCTCCATCTTCATCATTCTGATCCATCCAGTTCCGAATCGCCGTTTGCGTCTTGCGCCTTTCCTGTCTTCTTTGCGTTCGCAGAGTGGTGGAATCGGGGACACGCCGGAAGACCTCTTCGAGTGCTCTGTCTTTCTGGAACCCTGCCACCGACTCCTCGCGGACTCGCACATTAGGGTTGAGCATTGCGCTTCGACTTGCCGGATCTGCAAAAGAGACACTCCTACCCCTACCCCTGCCGGGGTTGTCGACAAGATCAGTTGGTTCGTACATTGATGATGCGAGCCAAAATCTCTCGTAGAAGTAGATACAGAAAAGGACCGGAAAGTGAGTCATCTTTATCACAGTACGATTGAGCCAGACAAATTGCTTAAGCGGCATGCAGTACCGCAGAGGCATGAGAAGCCAAGCGAAGATGTTACTCGGGGCAATATACGAGAAAAGAGCATCGCTCTTGACCATCGAGATGGTATTGATGGCGAAAACGAACCTGTACAGTATGTTAACAGTGCAATTTTTCTACTTGGCTTCGAAGACGAACTGATGCTCTTCCGTGGCATTCGATGCAATGGCCATGAAGGAATTCGTGAGAACGGTGATGAGGATAGTCCTATGAGTGTTAGTCGTGAAATAGTCGGATGTCATAGAGATGGCCTACACGACAAGGAAGTGGCAGATGATGAGGAAGAAAGCCATCAGGGTCTTCTCCAGCCAATTGTAAGTCGGCCAACTTTCAGAATTGTTAGTTCGACTCCAGTCAAGCAGCGGTAGTGGGTAGCACGAGAAGTACTCACACGTCCCACGCGGCAGGTGTGAAGCCCATGAGGATCTGAAAGATTTTGTAGGCAACCTCGCCTCCGTTGTTGGCATTATTGGATAAGGTAAAAAAGACGTAGAAGCCACTACAGGCGATAAGCACAACAATGAGAACGGCGATGAGGTCCACAGCCATGAGCCGGAATGCAATGAGCAGCTGAGAAAAGTACTGGTAGTGATCCAAAACACTGAAAATACGGGGCAGAAGCAAGATGGCATTGGCAGCAAGCACGTCGTACGCCATGTTGTTCCAATGGTGAGGGTCGACCAGGAACACACCATAGGCGCGCATGCAATAGTAGACAATGAGCAAAAGGAGGATTCCAAGGTCGAAAATGTTCCAGAAGCTCATAATATAGAGGGCGAACCCTTGCTCGTTGAAGCCGACAAGCTCGTCCAACATGAAACCTGCACTCCAGAACCAGAACACTAATTCCAGCCCGGTGATCTGCACCGATCGCTGTGCGAGCACAGCAAGAAACAGCCCAATGAGAACAGCCAGCGATAGCGTGGACAAGAAGAATCTATATCGGGGCACCCGTAGCCTAGATAGTTTCAAAAGGGACGCTTGACGAGGGTCATAAAGCATCACCGTTCTTCGATGAACCTGGGTCTGAGTGGGATCATCTCTTGGAGAGGAAGCCCCAAGGAGGGGGGTCCTGGCGTCAGCCTTGGTCGTACTCCCGTTCAGACGCTGGAAAGGAGTGGCGGAGTCGCGGTGTAGATTATCGGCGGAAGCGGAGAAAGCGATAGCACCACTCCAGATGGCCTCGAGCTGCTGAACAACAACTGGATGAGCGAGGAAATGTTTTGCAGAGGCTCTTATTGCAACCTCAAGGGTGGAGGTTCGTGAAGCCGTCGTGACAGAGTTGGCCTTGATGCCTATCTTGCCCATGGTTGTCGGGGACTGGACACTAGGAAGGCCTTGCAGAGGGTAGAAATCGTAGGCCAGCACGTCAATAAGCTCCCGCGTGTTGTACTCCTTGAGCAACTTGAGGGCAAGCAGCTCGCAGACCTTGGCCCTGGTATTGCTGGTGCCTGCATTGGCAGCGTAGCGCTGGCCCTCCTTGTAGAACTGAAGACAGTTCGCCATAAGCGCATAGATTGTTGCCCTGGAGAAATGCTGGGTTCGAATCTGTTGCTGCATGGGCTTCACCAAAAACTGCGAGATTTGGGGAGAGCGTAGTTGATCCCATGTTAATGTTGTCTCGGTCCGGGCGCAAACGATGATTCGAATAGCATGTGTAATGCTGTAGACGGGTAAGGAATCTGCAGCAAGACCATGTTAGCAAATTTACCAAGAGAGATCGAGCATGACACGAGTTATATGAGGGGCATACCAAGGTGAGAAGAGGAAAAGAGAGGAAGAACAGGTAACGGCGGGTGCCCGCCATCTTCGTCACCATCCTCATCAGCATCATCGTCACCCCCCTCGTTGTGTCTTGGGATTTGTCGGTCGCTGTTGAAACGCCTCGTGCCTCGAAGGTGGGAATCCTCGTCCTCATCGTCGTCGTCGGCTTCGGTAAAGTCTGCAGTGGCATGTCTCCGGGCTGAAGGTCGGCGGCGATCTGAGGGGCCAGGAGAGGCCGAACCACCATCCTCTGATACCAACACACGACGATGGCTGTGCCTGGAGCGGCGCAGCAGGGAGGAAAACATGGTCGTGTGTAGTGAAGCCCACAATGCAGCTGTCCACCCCGTTCTTCTGGGAGGATTAAGGCGCCATGAGGTGATTATGGTTGGAAGGTGAAGAGGACCGTCCTTGTCGTGGGTAAGGGGAGGGGGAAAGGAGTGAGGCTACTCGCTTGGCCCAGACGTTCTCAAGATTGCTTCTCGCGAGCACAGCTTGCAAGTGGGTTCTGATGCACGCCAGAAGACTAGGTAGGCCAGGGTGCGAACGGGTCCCCCGACAAGCAATTGGCACTAATGTAAGCAGTCTAACGCTTAGACATTTAGCTGAGGCTTGCCCAGTGCTTGCAGAACCAGGGCCTTGGATCGAATGGCCGTCCTGTGAGGCACGGCAAAGGCTTCCAGTATGACGCCGTGCTGCGTTACCGTGTGACTGTTCACTGGTGTTGATTGGTGAGAATATGGTAAAGAAAAAGTCAGAGACAAGGGGTGAGAAAGTTTCCCAAGGTACAGTGGGTATCAAGAGCCAGCGGCAGGTGATTGAACCTTGCTGTGGCTGCCTCCCCGGACACTTGGATGATCAAGCTTTCACGCAGAGCAGAAAAGTGCAGACAGGAACCAGTCTACTGTGAGACGGCATGGCCAAGCGAGGGAAATCGGCAGGCAAGCATGGGGCCATGTCGTGTCGTGTCGCCGCGTTTGCTGCGGCTTGCCCTCCAGGAGACCAGGAGACCAGGATCGGCATCGACCACGTTCATCGTGGGCAGCCTCCCTTTGCCGGTGAAGGGGAGCATACCAACGAGCGGGCTCGCCTTGGAAAATCGGCATTACTTACAGCAACGTGCAGGACGACATGGACGCATGACACCGTCTGGAGCAATGCAGACTGCGCTAGCCAGGCTCCATGTGGGTGATATCATATCACCAAGTGGACGCCCATTGGGTCGATAGCATCGATACGGCTTGCACCCTGGTCGGAAGCGGACGATTGAGAATGGGGGCGAGATGCAGGCTGCAGTGTTGCATTGACTCGACTGCAGCCAAGCGGGTCCTTTGCAGTATCTTGGCTCGTAGAAACTCGTGGGGTATCATGGCGGAAAGAAACCGTCGAATTTCGTGGATCCCGTGTCTGCCAGAAGCACAATGCCTCGATAGGCAGGTGTTGCCACGTCTAGATGTCGTCCAATTTGGGTCCGGAGGCCGATGAAGTACGAGTAAGGTTACTTACTCAGGAACCCGTCCATCAACAACTTGAACCAGCATCTTGAGTCAACATGGTGTGCTTGGTAGGGGGGGCAACCGACTTCCACGCGAATCCGGACTCGGCAAGCCTCACTCAACCTACCGTGCTTACCCCCAAGGTATCACATCACCTGTTCCAGAAGCGTCAGGTTAACGAGCAACGCCATTCATGCGAGGCATTATGCGAAGCAAAATATGTGCAATGTGCAATAAATAAGCTGGCGGGCTGACTCCTGAACAGCCCGAGCAACAGCCCATCCAAGTCATGATGATGCATCGGATTTTGAGTAGATAGTGGAGCCTTCGCTTACTGCACATGGACGAGAACCAGATGAACGGCGGTGAGATAATCGATCCCCCCCCACACACACGGCTACCCTCCATCTCTGTCGACGTAGCTGGGCGTGGGATGCTAGCTACCAATTCTAGTGGGTTCAACGGGTCAGAGGATCAGCATGCAACTGAAGCCTGGATCACGCCAGTATGGACGCTCTGCTGATGTCTTATCAAGCATTCGACCAGCGCTTCGGATGAACCATGGGCAGCGCTACTGGTGGTGTTGTTATCGGCATCATTCGATCATGCCTCTGCAAAAACCCCTCGACGTATATTGCAACTGACCCGGCGTTGTTATAGCAATAGCGACCACGTTTTCGAAAGGCTTACTCAAACATGGCTCTTCACCACAGGGTTGGAATACTAGAAAAAGCACTATCCACGCCGCTCACCATTCGCATGCTACGGCTATTTTTGAATCACCCTTCATTGCCCTGAACGATCACGGCCTTTGTCTGCATAAACGAACAGGCGGATCAAGACGGGTGGTCGCATATAGGGTAGGTAAGGCACAGCGAAGCAGAACGGAGCCGAAGCAAGGGTGACGCGAACACTACGCGAATTTTGAGTCGAGACGCCTCAATCGCTAGCGGTGGCTGAAGCTGCCACTGACATCAGCTCGCGCCACATTAAGGAGGTGGCACAATTTGATGATTCAAGAAGGGGTGCTCCACACCCAAGCCCCGTTCTAGCTACCTTATTCGGGCTCTCCCAAGTGCTCAGTTGCTGACAGGTGCCGGAGCTGCTATGACATTCAGAGACCTATTCTGGCCGCGGGCTGCTACTATCTCGGGTTGTCGTAGTCTCGAGCTAGCTCCTGTGGCCGGGCTGCTGTCGCGGTCAGCCACAGTTGTGATTGAGGACATGTTCAAATATCTTAGTCAGAATAAGGGGGCCGTTTCCATGCTGGAACCCCTGTATGAGAAAATGGGGCCGCGTTCCTTCAACCCCTGCAGCATAATCAATCTGCGGATTGACCACAAAAACACAGCTTGCCGCGCATTCTAGCGGCTCCTCAAGCATAAGAGAGCATTTGTGAGAACAGGCCGAACTAATCATTTTGCTGGTCCTTGGTGCTCCCACAGCAGGCTGCGGAATTGAGTTACCATGGGCGCCCGTTGGTACTATGACACGTCCCTACACGAAGGCGCCTTTTTGATAGGGTCAGATATGCCGAGACGGGTAGGGCACAAGGCTTGTAAATTGGACATGGTTGGCTCTACCCGCTTGCTAAATTCTTTGGTCCTGCCAACATCGCCCTCGAGCATCATTGTTCATGTCAACATCAGCCATTGTCTGCCTGGCATCAGAAGCGTCAACGCTGTTGGGGAGTACAGCAAGCGTTCGTCAGAGTAGCTAGAAGACACCTCCCAATCATCTACAGCGGAAAAGAGGCTGAAGAAACTCGGGAATGACGATTGTTGCTTGAACAAGGTAATAACCGTGGTATCAAGTCGTTGGCAGTCTGGGGCGCTAAATCCCGGCAAATCTCCCTACAGTAGTTACTTTAGCTGGGGGGACGGGCTAGGCCGGCCCCTCGCACCTATCAGAATAATTTGGGTACAAGGCCTCTACCCTGGCTTGCCTCCTGCTTGCCCCTGCCAAAGCATTTCACGGGGCCTTCTCCCTCAGTCGTTCTTTACCCCGTCTTTCGTTATCCACAGACTTGATTTCTGCCTTTCGTTTACCGTGTTAAAGCGTCGAGCTGGTGCTGGAAATAATTGTTCTACTAGCACCACTTGGCTCGACATCTAGTGTGGGAAGCTCACGCATTCAATGTTCCATCTTCCTGGGCTTTCTCGATGAAACGAAGCAACCACGCCACGTTCCCGATTCGCCCGCTCATTTCTACACCAAGTCTCGAGTCGACACCTGCGATATTCTTCGATATCGACTCGGCTCGCGTTGTAGGTCGTTCCGAATCGTCACTGGGAGTTGTGGAAGGAAAGCGGCTGCCGTCCCTGGAGACCACTGTCCGAACCGGGGTGTGATCGTGAGGCTGGGGTTCCTCGATTGTCTCGTTCAACCTCGTACATTCCAGTACCGATCCATTGACTCGTCCTCGGTCTCAGGTTGCAATGGATCAGGGCGAGCAGCGAATTTACAATGACCCGAGCCCTCCGTCCACGGACGTGGGGCCTGCCTCGACCAAACTCGACGAGGCTGGACATGAGACGCCTAGGATGGCACATGACTCCATGGTCACTGTTAGGCTCTCCGAGCCGCCAACGCTGACACTGGACACCAATGTTAGTCACGACGCTGCCTCGGATCTGCTGAGTGTAGTTGATGTAAACAACCACTTTATCATGGGCGCAAATCAGTCCGAATTGTCAGATACGAACGCCAGCAATCATGGATCAAGAGACTCGACGGCCACAATCCCATCCATTGCAGCCAACCAGAATCTTCAGGCCGAGCTGGAGCAGATCGAGACGGAAGAAGGAGACGGCGAATCTTCCGATGACCAGGAAGAGGTCGACTGGGAGCAGTTGGAGAAGAAGGAAGACGAACAGGCCAAAGACGATGATACCGATGATAACGTGAGTGATGCCCTCACGAGGCTTTTCAGCATGATGATTGACACATTGTGTAGTCAACGGCACTTCTGCTGGCCCGACTTGAACAAGAGAACGCCAAACTGGCTACGAACCCGAAAAGCGTCAAGGTCCAAGCCGTCGAGAGCCTCACCTCCAGCAAACCCCGCCCACCTTCCATGGCCCAATTACGGCAGATGGTGGATGGCCCAACACCACCTGCGCTGCGGTACTCCATGCTGCCGCCTCCACCGATGACAGATCTTGAATTCTATGCCGCCTTGGTGAAGGACTACCAACAGACCGCCGCTCGGCTGCCAACGCTGCTATCTAACAAGATACGAAAGGGAATTCCGCCTCCCCTTAGGGGGGTTGTGTGGCAGAGCATGTCTGGTGCTCGAGATGCTATGTTGGAGGAGCAGTACGAACGATTGAATGGAGAGTCAAGTCCGTACGAGCTCATCATCAGCAAGGACCTCGGCCGGAGCTTTCCAGGCGTTGAAATGTTTCGTGACCCCGAGGGTGACGGGCAGCGCATGCTTGGGCGGGTTCTGAAATCATTCAGTCTCTACGATACCAAGATCGGCTATTGTCAAGGGCTGGCCTTCCTGGTTGGCCCGCTGCTGATGCACATGCCAGATAAGCAGGCCTTCTGTGTACTGGTTCGGTGAGCGCCCGAACCACCCAACATATCACGCGTTGAAAATAAAGCTGACATGCCACTCCACAGACTTATGGAACGTTACGATCTGCGGACATGCTTTCTACCAGACTTGGCGGGCCTACATGTCCGAATATACCAGTTCCGGGAGATGCTACGCCTCAACATTCCAGCTCTTTCAGTTCACCTAGAAGAGCTGCAAGTGGACCCTGCCTACGTCTCGCAGTGGTTCCTCAGCTTCTTCGCTACGACCTGCCCATTGCCTCTTCTCTTCCGTATATACGACGTTTTATTTGCCGAAGGTGCTTCAGAAACCCTCATGCGGGTTGCGCTGTCTCTTATGCGCAAGAACGAAGCAAGGCTGTTGGCCAGCACCGAGATGGAAGATGTGATGCAGCTCCTGTTGTCTCGGGGGCTCTGGGACTGCTATCATTATAATGCGGATGAATTTGTGCAGGACTTCGTCAGTCTTTCCAACGTTGTGACCCGGGAGAAGCTTTCACTGCTCGAACAAGACTATAAGGAATCTTTGGTGGCTACCGCAAACGTATCCCGGACTTCAGACATTTCTACAGCCGCCTCCCGCTTCCTCGGTCGCCTATGGGCTTCTTCGTCTATCATTGCCCCGAGGTCGACCACGCTGAGTCCTGGCCTCACTGCACCTATAAGACCGCTAAGTATGCTGCGCCGCAGCACTTCAAAGCAGAGCCTCGCTTCAACTCTCAACTCCATAGAAGCAAGTTCGGTTAGCGTTGCTAGCTCAACATCTACGGACACGTCTATTGTGTCTCGAGGCTCCTCTAACACGGAAGACGATTCTAGTTATCGGGAGTCTACTCCCGTCAATCACAAGACAAATGCTACCACCAAGAACGGCGACGACAAGCATTTGCATAGTCAGATTGAAGACCTGCTGACCGCTCTGAGCGAGCTGCAGCGCAACCATGCACTATTATCAAGCCAGCTTCAACGCGAAAGGGAGGATAGGGAAGAGGACCGGCAGGCTGTTCGGTCGCTGCTAGATGGACTGAGGAAAAAATCGTGCCATGGCGATGAGGCAGATGCCGAAGCCACAACCCCGAGGGCGGCGCTTAAGCCTAGGACCGACGAAACGATGCCAACGCTCGAGCCACGGGAGGAATCTGTCGATGAAGGCCAAGAATCTACGGACGTGAATAACGCGCCCTCGGCCGAAGACTTGTCCGAACTATTAGAGATTGTGGAGAACCGCTTCAATAGCGACTTGCAGAACCGACGTTCGTCTATCATGCATTCCAAGCAGCAGCTGCGGGACGAACTGTCACAGACCAAGGATCAGTTGGCGAGTGCCATGTCACAATCGCAAGACTTCAGCCGCAGGATACATGACCTCGATCAAGAGGTATCGACACTCAAAGAGCAGCTTCGAGAAAGCCATGGCCACGTAAGGAAGTTGCACCAGGACAAACAGAAACTAGAAAAGCAGCTGCAAACGATGCGAACAAGAGCATCAGCAGGGCTCTCAGGGGTTGTCAACGGTCGTGAGCCGGATAGAGACCTGACTCCCAAGGGCGGACCAGCAGGCCTGAGGGAGTTTAAGCTCGGACGTAGTAGGTCCACGCCTTCCAAGACTGCAAACTTCGAGAACAGAGCGCCCTTGCCGCGCGGATACGAGTCGGCCAGCATCGAGCCAGTAGCGTCGACAGCATCACATTCTGAGTACGAGGCACTGCTACTAGAGCTGGTACAGGCCAAGACGGCCGAAGCCATGGCGAAGCAGGAAGCCGAGGAAGCGAAGCAGAAGCTGGAAGCTCTTCGAAAAGCTACAAGCACCATGACTGGAAATGGACAGGGGGCGGCTACGGCAGGAATGGCCTCAACTCCAACCAGTGAGGTCGGGAGCAGGCCTACACTCTCGTCTGCGAATAGCGCCTCATCCGGCGGTGGCTTTTGGGGGTGGCGCCGCTGAGGCCCCGCCTTAGCGTGGGAAGCACGCGAGCATCAGGCGCAAATCGCGAGAATCAGCGTGCCAGGGAAGTTTGTGGGAGTTCTGGAGGTCGCGCTGACCGGGCAAGGTGCTTCAGCAGCATGCACCGCGAAATGGAAATCGAGGACATTGTGGGTACGCAAACCGGAGAGAAGATGGTGTTGCGTAACTTTGGGCAGTCAGGGGACGAGCAGAACCAGGTTCGCCAGTATGCAACACTTGATTGGAATTTGATGGGAAATACCCGGCTCTTTTCTTAGTAGAAGATCAGACCCAAGGAAAGGCAGGATCTGCTGACTGCCGTGCGTCATTTGCTATGATGTGCCTGCAGGAGAAGCTTATCACGCCTTGCGGAACAAGATTGAAAATCCAATAAAATACCACTAGCCACCAAGCACATCCTCCGAGGCCCATCTCTCGCGTTATGACGGTGATGATATTTCTGTTCCTAAACACGGTCTACTGTAGAGGGGCCGCGCGACTGGTATGACGGACAAACGTCCTCGAGCCTCCTCGCACCGAAAGAATGTCATTCTTCATATTTGGAAATGTAGAGAATCTCGGCGAAGGCCATCTGTGGCTTTTTGGAAATCGTGATCCCGTCCGACCAACATGCAGGGGCCGGTGGGTACTTTGGTGCTCCTGAGGTGCATGTACCACTAAGTGGGGGAATTTAACACTGAGGATCAGACCTACTGTACCTTATGGTGGGGCGTTTCTTTAGTACATGGACCCAGTCGAAAGTGTCTCGGAATTGCACAATCACATGCTTTTCTCACTGTCCTGAGGCTGGGAGTGACCTGATCAGTTGCAGCTTCTGGGCCACGAATTCTTGCCAAAAGACTGCGTCACGCTGGACGCTGCAGGGTGCTTCATAGTCCGGTTGAAAAACCCCACGGGAGTTTATGTCACACTTTGACGGCCACTTCTTATTTTTATTTCAAACTGAGACATGAGGCACCGAGCTGTGGAATGATGGGCCGGCCGGCTGGCATGCAGTCATTGCTTTCTTCCTTGCTGAGCCGGCGGCACAAACAGCTTCCAACCTGGGAGGATTGCATGGGGGGCTACGGGGTACCGGCGAGGAGGTTCCCGGGGCAGCTGAGGTACGGCTGAGCAATTGCTGATGCCGCGGCAATGCACCATGACGGTGCGCTAAGTGCTTGTGTTTCGGCCCAGGCCGGTACCAGCGGTGCAGGTATCCCGCCGGTTTCGAGGGTCGTTGTGCGTCATCATTCTGATGCTGGCTGGGATCAGGTTCGCGTGCACCAGCCACAGGCGGCCCATGCCCCCTTAAGCAAGGTAGCTCCACCTGCCCGTCCCCCCTGTGGGTGTGAGGTAAGGCAGGAAAGAGGGCACGGCGTCACCACCGACGACACAAACCTGCCCGTCCTTCCTCGCACCGCCGAAAACCACACACCTCACTTTGTCCCTTTTCCACCAGAGACAATTATCGACGTCGACCGTCTTCTTCATCATCCAACAGCTTCATCTTTTTCCCACCACTCTTCCTCATCCTAAGCTTGCCTTCACCAGCTTCCCTGCGTTCCGCCCTGCTTCCACCGGCCGTACGCTTATCTTGCACCACGCAACCCCTCTGCCGCTACACAAGGTAGACGCTCCCAACAAATAAACACCCTCGTGCTCGCCATCATCAAGTCGCCATGGCCGACGCCGCTACCACCAACGGTGGCAGTCTCCTGGAGACCACCAAAGCCAGTATGGTATGCTTTGGCACCCTTTTCCACACCGTTCATCAGGTATCGCGTGATGGTTGCTGATAGGGTTGAAAACAGTTTTTTTCCTCTTTCCGTCATCGAGCTTATTCGACCAGCCACCGTCTAATAACTGACTTGACGCCTCGCAGATGCTGCCGCTGCCTACAACTCCGTGACTTCCGGTAAGACAACCTATGATTTGCATACTTTTTAGCTGCTCGTTATTCTTACGTTCCTCCAGGTCCCGTCGCCCAGAATGTCCAGGCCGAGACCACCAAGACCTCCAACGAGTTCAACAACCTCTATGCCTCTCGCAAGACTCCAGCTAACCCCGCCGCCACTGGCCAAAACCTTACGCACTACCACTCCCTTTTCTTTGAGCTTCTGTCATGGAACAACCCTCGTAAGTGGTGCCCAACTCCCATCTCATCACAAACTCGAGCTTATTTGATCTCGTAGGCGCTACTGGACTCGCCTATGGTTCTATTGTTGCCCTGATCTTTGCTACCCGTTACCTCGACATCATCGGCTGGGCGCTTCGCCTGTCTTACTTGACCTTGGGCGTCACTGTCGCCGCCGAGATCGCTGGCAAGCTTGTCCTCAACCAGGGCCTTACCTCCCAGGTCCGCCCGCGTCAATACTACATTGTGCCTCGCGAGACTCTTGACACTGTTATTGGCGATGTTCATGAGCTTGTCAACTTCTTCGTTATCGAGGCTCAGAGGATCTTGTTCGCGGAGAATGTCACCGCATCCGCTGTGGTAAGACGAACTTCCGAGCCAACCGACCCACGAACGGGTGCTAACTACTTTTTTGTAGACTGCCGTGGCTGCCTTCCTCTCGTACCACCTTGTCAGCATTGTCCCATACTGGGGGCTCGCTCTTATCGCCGCCACCATGGTCTTCTTTGTTCCTCTGGTTTACACCTCGAACCAAGAGATCATTGACCAGCAGCTCAAGAATGCCTCCGACGTCATCAATGCCCAGACTGCCCAGGTTCGCAGCGTTGCTCAGCAACAAGCCACGAACATCTCTTCGATCACCCAGCAGTATGCTGGAGACTATACGAAGAAGGCTCAGGAGATGCTGCGCGGCCGCAGTGTCTCCCCATCAGCCACGGCCAAGCCTGCTCCTACTCCTGCCCCTGCCAAGCAGCCCGAGTTCCCTACGCCCCCCACTGAAGAGCCCAAGGCTACGGATATTCCCGCCCCTGATGTTCCTGACGAGCCTGTTGTTGCTCAGAACAACCCCGCTCTTGCTTCCTAAAGCTGGAACAACCCGTGGAATCTTGCGGCATGGATGAGCAAAACGATCAACCCTTCAAAGTAATAAGCTATGTCATCTGGGTTGCCAGCAAATATTCCAGCATTTCCTTGCCTCCGGATGGCTCAAGTTGGTACGAAATAGGCCTGGGTTGTGGATACCGGCCGATAACCAACCAGCAAAGGAAATCTTCAGGCTTGGAATCTTCTAAGTTTAAGTGAGGAATGGTTGCAACGCCGAGAAACAACAAGGAAACGAGACATGCCATACTGATGAAGTATGTGTCCAGAAATCATGGATATGGGTTACGATGAAGTGAAGGGACAGGGTGGTTCAGGATGGCAGTTGAAGACTAACGGGGAGTGGACTTGGGCTGAAAGCCGGTTTGTTTTGAGTTATCTGCTTAGTTTTTGGTTCTCCACGAGGGTTTAGGGTCGATGTCGTCTCCCGCAAGGGATTCCGGCTTTACCGGCTGCACGGTGTCTTGCGTTTGTCATTGTGGTGCGTGTTGGGCCAGGGGGGTCCTTTTCTCCTTTTGAGGTCTGAAACGAGAATGCACGCTTTTTATTACAATATCTGGACATGGCTTCGTAAGGTTGCCATGGTATTATATGTTCCCTTTCATTTACATAAGGTGACTTGTGTAGAAAACAGACATCGTAGTTGATTGCCATGATAACGCGGTAGCCATGCAAACCTCAGTTCTACCGGTTTGCCTTATCCGCAGCGAGCTTGGCCTCCATTTTCCTCCGCGCGGCGAGAATCATCTCGTCCCTCCTGCGCTGCAGGGCCGCCTGGCGCTCGTCGCGGCTCGAACTCCAGCCCTTGCCCTTGGGCACTGCGTTCTCCTCCTCCTTCTCCGCCGCGGCGACCGTCTCCAGCTTGCCTTTGAGGTTGTACCGCGTGATAAGGTCGGGCTGCGCGGCCTTGTCGGCTGGTCTCGTGACGGGGACGGCGGTTGTGCTTGCGCTGGCGGGGGGAGGTGGTGGTTGGAAGGTGACGGGGGGCTGGTGTGTGCCATGTTAGCTACGCATGTCCGAAGAGAAACCCACGAGATGGCAGGAAAAGGAAAGGGGGGGGAGGGGGTTCGTACAGTCTCCAGCCGGCCGGCGAGGATCCGCTCCGTCGTGTTCTGGATGTTACCGCCGTTGCGCTGCAGGTCCCACAGCAGGCTGCGGCGGTCGGCCTGGGGGAACATCTGCTGTATGCGCTCGACGGCGGCCTCGCGGGTGCGCAGGATGGCCTCGGGCGAGCGGTTGCGCTGCGCCGACGAGGCGCCTGCGGGGCCAGCGGCGCCGGCGAAGAAGAGGTAGCGCAGCACGAGGCCCGAGACCAGCAGGATGGCTGCCAGGTACGGCAGCGAGATCTGCTCGTTGGCCATGGTCTGGTCTTTGCTTTCCGTGTGCTGTTGTTTCTTCTGGCGTGAGGGTTGGGACGGGGAGGAGGTAGGGATGGGGGTTGGTCGTGGCTGATGGCCGCAAAGGGCCGGTTCGCTGCGGTACGGAGGCTAGCTGGATGAGTCCGTCTTGCTTTCTCTTTTTCCCCCCCAAAGTGCTATGCTGTGAGAACAGGTACCGGCGGTACAAAGCAAGTGGCGAGTTTGTCGGTCGCGTTCCGGGGAGGGAAAGGGAGGGGGTGTTGGTTCGAGGTGACGAAAGGGTTGGGCGGTAGACACCGTGTAGGCTAATCGACGCTGGCGAGACGGGAGAAAACAGGTGGTCCAGGTATCCGGGCCAAGTGCTACAATATTGATGCCGTCAGCTCGCAAACACAACCCCCCACTATCAGACTGGGGAAGCGTGAATCGATCTCCGTGGCGGCGGAAGCCCGGCTAATCTTGCATTTCTCACGCGACACTTGGAAAAGCTTGATGATTGGCAAACACTACTGGCTTCATAATGCACCAACGGCAGCCACGTAGGGTCTGGGTCTTGTAGGTTGGGCTACGTGGATCATCTTTCTGGGCTTATGGGGGGTTTCAAACATGGCAAGGAGCTCTGTCTATACATCCACGACTTCACAGAGAGGACTTCGATTCGGTAGGCCAACGAGGTCTCGTCATCAACACATGTAATTGCGTCTGCGCATTAATATATCAACTGGCTGTGTGGCATCTGAAAGCAGGTCCGGGGTTTCCCATGCCCCTCCCACCCGACAATGCGTACCTTGACCACCGACATGGCCGCCCCGAATTCCCATTCCCGAATGAATGCTGCAAGAAACTCAGTCCCTGGCCCCCGATGTTTGAAACGCCGTGATACCGCCCTCGCCGAATCCGCTGTTGCCGTCACTGAACATCCCGCGCCGGAGTACCGCGCCGAGTTGACCACGTTCCCTATGCCTGGTTCAACGTTGTATCTAAGTCGCCGTAGTGCAGTGTAAATTCTCTCTGATCATACCCCTGGTTAGCGTCTCGCCAAGGCGCAAGTCTTGCATCATCGGAGGCTCACCCTGTCTTTCCGCCAGTTGTTGGTGTCCCACACAATGTAGTATCCCCTTTCATGGCTTGGACTTAGGATCTGGGGAGTCATGTGCTCGTCTTTCGTCAGCCATATCCGTAGCTTCTTGTGCCACCTCCAGTTGCGGTTATGCCTGGCCAGTGTATTAGCATTTGTATCTGAAGCCAGGGCTGAAGCGCGCCCTCACAATTGTTCGGCTGCCAGCTGCTGCTTAACATCGGCTGGACAGCTATAAAATATCCAGAACAGTGTCTCCTCGTTAAAGTTTGGTATTTTGCTTTCGATAGGTTGCACGTTTGTAACGTTGTAGCATTCCGGCACTCGAAATTTGCCCGCATTCACTGTCGGCCGTGGTGGTGCGTCTTCAAACAACGAGTAGACCTGTGTCGAGAGCAATCTGCTTTGGTCAGCCTACTGCTGCTCTCGTCCCGTCTTCCTCACGCGCAGACAGCTTACTCTTGGGATGCCATATCGATGCCCAGTGAGGCTGGGTCCATTCCTACCACCATGGCATGGTAATCTGGGTAGTTGTTCATCAGAGTCCGTAGACCCTTGATACCCCATTTATCCACCTCGGCCATCCCGGTCAAGGGATCAATGGCTTCGGGAGACTGATTTTCTTTGTCCTCCTTGAGCTTCCCCGTTGCGCTGTTGCCGATTGCTCCTAGAAGATTTCGGCTTTCCACTCCCTCATCTTTCTTGGCCGGACCGTCTCCTTGAAATATGGATTTTTGTCGCCCATCGTCGCCGGACCCTGGACTCTTTGCACCCCCTAGCCTTGACGAGCCTGGGTCTGTTAGTCAGCCCCTACCACGAGGAGGGTTGGAGAAATATCACCTGGTGGGTTGATCCCCGGAGGCGTTCGTGCTTCACTCGCCCGGCTGTTAGCTGAGAGAGCGTTGAGCAGGCCGTTGCCACGATTCGGTTGCGCGACACCGGCAGATCCATTCTGAGGCCCGAAGCCAAGCGAAGACATTGGATTGGGACCACGTTCCGAGCTGATCTCTCCGTTGGCCGTCCTGTTTAGTGGCGGGAAATCATCGATGCTGCTCGGAGGTACCTGGGACGCTTGAAGGATGTTGCCTTGGTTGCTGAAGCGGAAGGAGCCCTGCCCGTTTGGCATGCGCGACGAGGCGGCGCTGAAGAGGTCCTCCTGCCCCGTTGGCTGGGAAGAGATGGGTGTGGGCTGGTTGCGCTGGACAGGCCTCGAGCCGGCATTGGACCACATGGAAGCTTGGTTTGCGGATGGGAGTTGCGAGTTACCCGATAATGACGGGAAATCTCTGCCAAACAAGTCAGCCAACATGTTCCCAGACTGCGAGTGCAGCGCCGACGATGTCAACCGTGGGAGTATGAAGTACCCCTTGAGAACGGTAGCATAAGGCAGCGGGTTCATGCTCCCATCGTCTTCCTCCTTCCATTCGGGTTCGGCGCCCGCCGCACCGTCTGCCATCTCTTTCCCTCGGCGGCGCAGTGGTCGCATCATGGGAAACCAGGAAAGCAAGAATAGAATAGTGTTGGCATGCGCCGAGGGCACAGCAGCGGGGGGAAACGAAGGCGGGGTGGGCAACCTACGACAAGTCGAGTGGTGTTGCAGGTTGAGATCCGCTCAAGCTCTGCGCGAAGCTGACGTTCCCGCCCAGCTGACGGCCGGGTGTTTGGAGGCCAGCGCTGCCCATTGGTACGCCTCCGCCAAAGGCCCAGTTGGAGCCATTGTTTGCTATTGACAGGTGCAGCTGTCAGCGCCCCTCCTTTCCATCTGTTGGCAGGTGCAAGAGATGCAAAAACAGCATGCGTGGTTTCTCATACCCAGTTTCCCGTTCGGTAACCGACTCGTCCCTGACCGACCCGGCTGCTGTTGGGACTGTTGCTGGCCACCAAAGCCGCCAGGCATTCCTCGAAGTGTTTGCGGCACCGCTCCTAAACATGCAAGGCCACCGTTAGCCTATGCGCGCGATACCAACATGCTGCCTTGCCACCGCGTGTGCTTAGTCCTCGCTGCGACTCGACCGATCCCGTACTGCGTCGGCAAGGCCACGGGCATGGCGCGGGAGGGCGTAAACGGTCGTAGATGCGGCGCGGCTTCGAGATAGTAGCCTCGACAGGCTTCAGACGAGCCACCACCCCAGATAGGATTCGAGTCGAGAGGTGCATATCAACGTGACGCAAGGCTCCGAGAGGGCGACAGGTCGCAGCAAACAGCGGGAGGCGCGCGCGCAGGGCTCGAGGGCAAACACAGCATCTGTAATGGGACAGTCCTACCTTGCCGATTCATTATGAGATTTCGTGTGGACGTCGTGCTCGCTTATGCCGTCAGCGCTAGCCGCAATAGTATCCGGGGCTTCTCGAGTATCGCGTGCGTCGTCTTGTTTTCTGCGTCGAAAAGGAGTCTATAAGATGCCTTGCTGTTACTTTCCTGGCATTTGATCTCTTGAGGCTACCAAAGCGTGCTCCCACAGGCTTTGGAGTCGGATTCAAGTGGGGCCGCCCCCGACCAGGTCAGCCTCGGAGGGCCCAGCCAATCAGCTCACGCGCGCCAACGAACCGCAAGGCTAGCCACCAGGCACGTTTTGCTCTCATCAACGGCTACCAGGGGTGTTGGAATATTTCAATTGATTGCCTGTCTAAAGCTGTCCTCAAACTCTACGGATGAAAGGTCCTTCCCAATCAAAATGATCTTGCCTGCTGGCGGGGCGCTCGTCGTGTCGCTATCGGGCGCATCAAAAATCTCAAAGATTTCTCTCACACCTTGCACCATCTTCACAACGCCACTCTCAAACACAAGTCGACCCTTTGATCGATGAACCTCGAAACTCTGCGAGTCTCTGGCTTCCGGAACCTTGCGGTCCCATAGCACAGACCTGAGCCATCGATCAACATTGTCCAACTGGTCTGACCTTAGAGTTGGAACTGGGATGGTAATTGTGGAAATGGTCTCGCGACTGTTAGCGGTGGTAGACTTTAAATGAAGCGAAGCGACTTGATCTCACCGGATCTAGATGACTGTGGCCTTTTTTCGCCGACTCAGTCTCGTCAAACTGGTCGTACGCGTGCAAGTCGAGCAGGAAGCCCTCGAGCTTGGGAACTTGGCCGCGCTCGGTGACATGTATCTTGGCCAATCCGTTGATCGACTCCACCCTGGCCCTGACCTGGCTGAGCTCCTCCTCGCTTACTAGATCGGCTTTGTTAATGACAACAACGTCGGCGTGCGAGATCTGGACATGTGCCGTCGTCATCAGCGGACCGTGATGGTCATGCTCTTCGCCTTCCACCTCGCCGCTTGGATCGTCTAAGCTTCGCAGGATGTTCTTGGCATCGACCAGTGCCACGATGCCGTCTAGGTAGATTGTACTTCCGAGGCCATCGTCGACCCAGAACAAAGGGGCGATGTTGCCTGGATCCGCCAGTCCTGTTGTCTCCAACAGGATGTAGTCGAACGCGCCCTTCTTTTCCATGAGCGATTCAATGGCATTGACGCCAGTGTCCCTGCGAGACCTGTCAGCCCTCGAGGTGCGACGTCAGATGAGGTTGCAGACTTGACTGAGCAACATATGCACCCGTTGCCGACTTCTAACCACTCCTCAACCTGCTCACCACCTTTGTTGACGGTAAGTGACTTTTCGATGTCCAACGCTGCGACGTAGTGTAAGCCAAGATGTTCTCTGGGAGTTGCTACGGCCTCGCTCACAATCGCCGAATTCTTTCCTTTACGTGTTAGTGTGCATAGCTTTGTGAACGCAGGGGCTGATACGAACCGTTCATGATGACTGCCACCTTCTTGCCATGCTGCGCTGTGAGGATGTAGTTCAACAACGTGGTCTTGCCAGCACCAAGATAACCTGTCTTTTGTTTTAATCATCAGGGCCCATGTGTAAAAAGTTGAGGGCCATACCTGTTACGATCGTAATCGGGACTTTGACTGTTGGATCTGCCTCCTCGTCCTCGACTGCGCCAGCCGTATCGACCAGGTCAGGCGGGGCATCGTCTTCAAACTCCATCGCCGCTGTTAAAGCGACAGGATACCGGCGGGCGAGAACCGGACTTGTAGATGTTCGTCCCTTCACCAGGATTTGCGTTAGATGAGGGCAGATTCAAACTGGTTGAAGAGCAAGTTCAGCATGTCAGTAGACTACCTGGTAAGGTGTACTCAATATCGCCTTAATAAATCATGAAGCCAGGAAAAGTGATGTCAGTCAGCTTCATCCGTGCCTGGTCCCCGAATTATGTAAATGGCGGAGCCGCTGCCATCCCGGAATGGGTTAGCGGTCATCCGGTTCATGACGACTGATTGGACGAACCTTAACCGGAACCTGCGTCAACAGCCGCTCAGGGTAGGTAGCCGACAACGGTCACTGTGATTATCAGCAGGTACCTTTCAGCCTTAATTTAGTGGCTGGAGCTGCAAGCCTCCGACGGGTGTCCCCTAAAAGCACTTTCTCCCATCCATCCCCGTGGCGCTGCCATCGCCCAGACAGCCCAGCCCACGACAGCGCAACGGCCTCCCTACCTTCCATGATGTCGCTGGCTCCCAGCTCGCCGCGGCTGCCCAGTCCGCCTCCGCCCGCCGAGATCCAGATCGGGCCCAACTCTCCCTCCGGCGGTCCCGCAGCCACTCTTCAAGCCTCCCAGATGGAGCAGTCCCAGCTCGACGCCAGCTCCAGGCGTCGCATACACCCGGGCACCAAGGCGGCCGAGATGGCTGCTGGGCCGCCCTTGGTTCCCCTTAACGAGGTTTGTCCCGCGCTCCCTCTCACAGGCAATGTCCCTCTCGCTGACAGCGGATATCATCAGCTGGACTCGGCCTTCCAGCTTCAAGAACACCTTGCCGCCCTACACCACCACCATACCGCCTCAAACTGTCGGCCGCTAACGCGCAGCACCGCGCTCCAGCTCGCCGAGTCCCCCAACGGCGTTGACCGCACAATCTGGCTCTACGAGCTCTGCCGCTTCCTCATCTCCCAATGCAACTCCCTCATCGTCGGCTTTCTCTTCGACTCGCCGCCCTGCAGCGCAAACACCTGCCCCGAGATGCGCGCCTCCGAATGGCAGTTTCTCTGCGCTGTTCATGAGCAGCCCAAGAGCTGCTGCGCCATCGACTACTGCTGCCACACCCTGGATTGGGCCGCCAACATTGTTACCGACCAAAAAATCTTTCCTAGCCGATTCGTTGTCCTGAACGATACGCAGAGCAAGAACCACGGCGTCAAGAATCTTGTCAACGTATTCCGGAGACTACATCGTATATTTGCGCACGCTTGGTTTCAGCACCGCAGTGTGTTTTGGTCTGTAGAGGGCCAGACGGGGCTGTACGTCCTCTTTAAGACGGTGTGCGATCTTTACGACCTACTGCCCGCCGAAAACTACAAGCTCCCACCGGAAGCCGAGGGCCTCGAGGCACCCGTCTCTGAGCCCGAACCTGAGAGGCCGCCGCCTACGATCCTGAAGCCTCCCTCGCAGCAGAGGGGTCCCGAGGGTGAAGGCGACAACTTCTCCCACGTGGGCCGCACCAATACTCGCAGGCATATTAGAAGCAGCCCGTCGACAGGCAGCGCGGTCGCCACGGTGATTGAGACGGATGAAGAGGACGGTGGCCGTGTCGCCCGGAAGATGAAGGATCTGCACATAACCGCCCCAGAAACCGTCGAAGAGGAACCGGAAGTTGCCGAAGTGCCGGTGATCGTCGAGGGTTCGATGATGTCCGACTCTGCGTCCGAGCCGAAGCCATCAGAGTCTGGCACAGGAGATGACGATGCTGATGGCGCATCGGATATCAATACAACAGTGGTCGAGGTGGATCCCGAGGATGCTGCTTACGAAGAACATGCAACCAAACCAGAGTCTCATGACGACGACGCAGACCCCAAGGCCTTAGAGAAGGCAAACCCCACCACAGGCGACGATGAGGCCGAGACCAAGTCTACGTCGCCCGGCGCTCCTGCAGAGACAGCCGCTGAGGACACTGCTGACACCACAACTAACCAAACGCAAGAGGCGCAAACCGAAGCCACCGCAGACTCGCCAGAAGGAAAGCAGGCAACCGAGGCAAAGGAATCATGAGGGTTTCTGAAGTGCCATCAGTACCTACTTATGTGCAAAATGAGAGCTGTTATCGGGTAGCGTATAGGCAATGACAGGGTATTTATATGTAAACTACTTTGTGAGCGATCTTTCTTAGGACGGCGACGGAGAGCAATTGGCTTTGTGATAAAAAAAAAGATATATATATATAAATTTCAAGCAGCACACTCATAATACGCGGTGCTGCGCGCACTCCATGCGGATGGCATATTTTCATCCTCAACCCAGGAGCTACTCTAAGCTGAGGCTCTCTTATTAATACCAGGCGGCAAGATGCCATTTCCCCGCAGAGCTGTTTGCGTGGAGGAGGCTTTGGAGTTCCTCGGAACTGTCATTCGGCCAAACTCGAGCATGTATTCCACAAGCTTTAGGCAGTCGTTTTGCTGCCTCGAGTCGGCCCTTTGCTCCTGGCCGCATGGTCAATTCACAACGTTACGCATCAGAATCATCCACGACGTTATCGTTATAGCGTTTCGTTTATGGAAATCGTGATAATAGCGCCCACCAGGTTGAGTCCCATCGGAGAACGAGGGCGTTCTGGCGCCTGTGTTGCTGCATCATGTTTCTTGGGCGCTGCGGTCTGCTGCGTCGCCTCGACTTGCAGCCCCGGTCTAGGGCGGATTTTGACTCGGCGCGTGAAGTGGAAACTTGATTTCGCCCACAACGCTCGCATGTGTGCAGCGGAGTGTCAGAATAGTCGTGGCCTTTTCGCCTCATCAATGTGCTTCGCGTGTCCTCAACTCAAGCTTGGCAAAAAGGTGCCGAACCTCCCGCAAGCTCTCTTGCTGCGCCGTCACAGCCGCCGCGTTTCGTTCATCAGCAAACTTCCTAATCGTTTGTAGCACACCGCTGAAGCCTCTATCGTCGGGTAGCCACCAACGTATGCAAGAAGGGTCGCCAAAATGAGCTGCCATTTTGCTTCGCAGTGACAGAGGGTAAATGTACCTGTTGCTCGTTAGCTCAGCTGCACGCGCTCCCTCGTTCGTAACCGTTCACCAACCCTTGAGTCTCCGCGACTGCAAGCTTTCGGCGAAGCCACATTTGATGGCGCTCTTCTCGAGGGAGGAACAGGGCAGCAAGGGAAATGCAGGCCTGGACTGTGACTAAGACTCCCTTTGGCGTGGAAGGCCAAAATTCCAGCGCTTCGAAGTATTGGCATGTCGCGTAAGCGTGGCGAGATAGTTCGGGGAATAATATTTCGGAGCGGGCATTGGATGACTGAGTCTTATGCATCAACATGATCGAATACCATTCAACAGTCATAATGGTTGTACTGAACAGTGGCGATTCGTAAAGGATACCGGGCGCGTATGGATCGACAATGTCCAAAGGATCCGGGGATTGTCGGTACGGAAACTCTGTGACGGCGAAATTAGGGTCCGTCAACGTAGGGTCCCAGCTGTTCTTCCATTCCTCGAGCCTTTCTGTCAACAGTTGGTGCTCGTCATTGAATTCCTCTGTTGTGAGTTGTCCTCGACTTCCTCGAGCAAAGACGATCGACATGTCGTAGGTAATGACGTTTAAACGCGCGCGCCTCTCGTCAAGTTTCCACCTAATAGCCTCAGGGTGGGCAATTACCTGTGCATGACTAAAGTTGACCATAGCTGTAAAGTATTCCCGAGGCAAGTCTGTAGGGAAACCGCCCATCAGCCCGATGAAATTGTCGAATCTTGAGTACCAGGTGTAACAAGCTCTGCCAACGGGTGTCTGAACGATGGTTTGTGGACTGAACATTGTCGTGATGATCTCGAAGGCTGCCTTTTGATGCCCCATCAAATTCACCCAGTCACCTAGATACTCCTATAAAAGGGTTTCAGTGGGAGATTCTATCGTGGTCCTCTTTAAGGCCTACCTCTATAGTTGCGAGCTGCAATATGGTCAGGAGTGTGGTTATTGTGTGCTTCTCCTTCCGTTTCAGAGATCCAAGGAGCAAAGTCACACTCTTGTTGTAGTATTGCAGAAAATCTTCGAGCTTGCCTTCGGGATCCTGTAATGTCATATGATAGGCTGAAAACCCAACTAAAGCATTGAGTAAGGCTTCGTCGGATACAGCGATGGCCGGTAGCATGCTTTTGAAGAAATTATCGCCGTCGTGGCTTATACAGTAGTGAAAATGGGTCATGTTGTCGCTGAACCAAGCCATATGTCGCTGAGTTTGGGGAGAGAAATGTGACAAGTCCAAACGACCGACGGAGGGAACGGGCAAATCCGAGCTTTGGAAGGTCACGGTTGTGAAGCTGTTTGTAGTCGCCGTTGAAGCTGACGGCGATGAGCTTTTGTTGCCTTCTTGGGAAGGAGTTTCTGAGCCTCGGCGACCAAGCGATGGCTGTATTGTTCCAAAAGTCGCACCGACAGGACGGGATGGGTAGTGCGAGAGAAAGTTTTGCGGCAAGTCTTCCCCCTCCTCCACGTCAAGAATTGACTCCAACTTAGAACCAGTATCACCGTCTTCTTCATCGTCGCCGGTGGATGACAAGGGGCTGGTGTGTTGCGACAGGTTCATACCCTCTCTCATGCGCAGGTTTGGTCCTGGCACGCCTTTCGGTGCTGGTGGCTCGGGGTAGACGCATTCTCGATTGCCTTTCCTACAGCCTACTCAAGTCAGTCAGTCATCTTGATTCCAGGTATAATGCAACTGTTCGTGACTCGTACGTTCGCAAATTGGGCGCGTCTCGTCACACTAACCACGGTGTTTAGTTCATAATCTTACGGCAGTGCGGCAGTATTGCCTACCTTAACTCGTCTGCTCCGGCACATGAAGCAGCCTGATCTCGTTCTTCGATGCTTGACGTTGTCTATGCTGGGTGGAAGCCCTGTTGCTGACTTCCTTCGACCCTTATGTGTCTTTGGAGCATTCAACAACAGCTGGTCTGGGTAACCAGTAAAGTACCCCGAAGTCTGGTAAATGCCTGGGGCCTGGCCAGATGCAGTGTGCGGAGCGCCGGAAGCGGATGATGAAGCGCTGTATTCGTCCGGGCTGGCTGGATGAAGAGCTGCTCCCGACATGGACGAAAGAAATTGTTGGTAGTAGTCAGCCATTGTAGCTCGAGGGATGTTTGATTGTCGTAGTATCCAAAATCTATAACGAATCGTCGCCGGGACAGGACTGTTCTGTCAATAATGCAATGGAAGACAACAATGTAGCATATTCACAGCATGTAGTCAGACAGCTGGTCGTCGACCAAGGTCATTGAAGCCTCTTCCGAGATTGTGCTGCGTGTCAAGCGTTCCGTTAAGTATTGAGACCTGAAGTATGAACGGCGGCGATTCCTCTAATTGCGAGACTGTTGCTCATTGTCCTGTAATGCTCTGAACAGTTACGGATCTGTCGAGTAGCCCAGAAACGAGAAGGTCGGCGACTAAGATCAAGGGTAGAGCTTATACATTGTCGCAACTAACGCTGTCCTGCCGTGCGTTGACTCGGTCTAAAACGAGTTATGAAGTAGAGGACGATTATATCGTTTGAGCGACGAAGAATGGCAAAGAAGTATGGCTCGAAACATATGATTATCGGCGATCAACGATTGTGTTGACTTTGCAATTTGGCAAGAAGTGTCAGGCTAGAGATCGCAGGTTTCGTCAAATCCAGAACAGGGGCCAAGTTGCCCAGGGGGCTCCCAAGTGGATTATGAAAACGGTGGACCGACGGTGACTGATATTGACGTCTAGCGGGGCTTTGCCTGGGGAGCTGGCTTCCGCGGGTAGTCGCTCGCAAGCAGCGGGACGGCAATCGTGACAACGGTATGGGATGATCTGCTGTTGCCAGGCCCAGCTGTTGCAGGGTGTAAGCGGGAGGCTAGATGCTGACTTAGGGCCGTTCGTCCAGACTTCTCGATTGTGGTGAGGGGCGAACGGACTTATTAGGGGATTGGTCCCGTTACAAGGACAATATGATCCCAGTTGAGCCAAAAGGTCGACCAGGATGTGTGTGGCTATCAATGATGTAGAAGCTGACCAGCTGCCCACCCCGTGGTCAGGACGAGATGATACAAGCACGTACGTGAATTTATCCCTCAGTGCCAATGAGCCTTTCCAAGTTCTAGAAGCAGATGGGTCTTCAGAGGGTATTGGTTCCTTTATCCATGGGCGTCGTTCCGACGACGCCTTTGGACAGACAGGTGCTTAGGGTCTTCCAGGTTTCGCCCGTTCCAAAGGTACCGACAGCGGTAGTAATGACGGTGAGCTGTGCCTGCCAGATTATATTGATTAGGGCGGGCTATAAGAACACGCAGCACAGCTTGGGAAGCGTTGTCATGGGATTAAAATAAGTTTAATGTCAAGGAAGGTCTACATCCGCAAGCATAAGTGACGGATGTCGCTGGCTAGACCAAATGTAATCGTGAGACTGGGCACAAACAACCCAAATCTTGGGGGATTGCATGTGAAAAGCGGAAGAGGAAAATGATTCGAGAGAGTCATGTCGTCCATATGAGCCATTGCGCGGGGGCCAGTGGTGGGCGTCTTCGAGCACCAAGTGTGATTGACCTCTCAACTTGGCCCAAACTTTGAACCCTTGTCGTTCCCTCTGGCTGGGATTCGAGCCCAGAACGAGTTTGGAAGAGGTCGAGGGCTGGACCTAGTTGCATTCTTAGCCCAACCACAAGATGACGGGATGCAGGGTGGCCCGCCGGAGCTGAAGCGGAAGTGGAGCGGCAAGCAACCACCCATTGCTCATACCCCCCTTTGACAATTGAATCTGCCTGCTTTGGACTAGTAACTCCCACATAGTATTGGAAGAGGGGGAAAACAAAACAACATGGGGATGCAGTAAAGGTGCTCAAGCGGTCAGGATGAGTTGGCCTATATGTACTGCACATACCATGCGCCAAGGGAGGCATTGCCTTTGTCGGATTTCTTGCATTTAGGGCCACAGTCTTGATAGCCAGATGTTGAAAGTCATTTGAAGATCTTCGAAGACTCAAGCCGCCGCAGATCCCGGAAACAAAGAAAGGGATTGGCATCACGAAAAGACTCGGCACGGCTGGAAGTTCCGAGTGAGCCTCCGACGGCCAATTGGTATTGTCGTTATTTCCTGGAGGTCTTGCCAGCACAAGAATTTCTACTTCCACTCCCTACTCTCCCGTTCGGGAACATCTGCGGCCTCTGTGAGCCGATGTTCAGGGGCCAGTCGCCACGATTTGTGGACGTGTACAAAGTACGAGGTACCGTTTGGAATTGGTCAACCTCCTAAGTTTTGCGATTTCGCAGAATGGAAGCGCAGGTGAGCGGAATTGACGGGCTCCTGATCGGAGTTGGGTTCCAGCTTGTCAATAGCTCATTTTGCTTGTTGCCCATGAAAGTAGTCTACCTCCGAGATTGGGGGCCTTTGGTGCTGCACCTTCGTTGGCCACCCTTGCAGGAGGATGTGCTGACGATGCAGAGTTCCCGGCAGCCCTTGAACTGAAGAGAGCTAGTTTGGAGACAAAGCGCTGGCCCTAATAATTCCAACCTGAAGCAGTGAGGTCAAGGATTGGGCCGGGCCAGCATGATTCGCGGGACTGTGCAAAGTAAGCCTTGTCATTTGGCGGCTGGACACTACCGGAATTGCTGTTGTTGTCCACTTACTGCGACGTGTCGTGGCGTGTGCATGCGCAAAGGGCAAGCCAAGGTGATTAAGCCCTGGATGATGGAGCCGCTCCATCGGTTGTCGTCAGGGGTCTGGGCTGATCCGCCGGACTAGGGCACAGACATTTGACTGCTTGGGTCGCGGTGCTGGGCCCGGTGCATTTCGAGAAGACCAGTACCCCAGCGCTACATGGTCTTAGCAGTGGCAACGAGTGGGTAGCGGCCTGGGCGGCTTTTCTGCTGGCCATGTCCCACGAGCATGGATCATTTCTCGTGCCAGTGGGCTTTTTGAGCGTCATGGGCTGGGATGGCGAAAGGGGCGCATTCAAACCATCCCATGCTGGGCCTTCCAATGGGCCGGCTGGTGACTAGCTTGCTGTCCTTGCCCAGCAGGCCTAGGTTCGAAGGGCATGTGTGGCTGCGCCGCTGCGGATGCGTGTTCGGACAAGGGGCTGTGGAGGAGAGAGGGAGTTGCTTGGCTCGAGACAGTCCATCAGATGGGGTGTAAGCCATGACGGACATTGAGAACTGAGTATTAAGTCAGGACATGGACCACCTTGGACGTGGACTACAAGGCTAGTAGGGTTGGTGCATACTAACTACCTAGAGGTGTCATTGGACGCCGTGGTCAATGATGCCAGAAGCTGGACAGGTGAGGCACAGCCAGAGATGGTTACTGTGTTTGTTTAGCCTCCTGGGTACCATAGTAGGTTGGAGGGTGAGTCGAAATAAGGTAGACTCGGTTGGTGGCAATTGCCTGTACTGTCACTGAGCACCCACCACGGATGATGGTTGCTATCCAACAAGGCAAGAGCCTGCCTTGGATGCGGAAGCAGGTGCTTAGTATGGCTAGTGCTGAACGCCATGTGGTGCGAAGGGAAGAAGGTACTGTGTGCAGCTTCAAGGGAAGGTGCAGTGGGCAAGTCCGTTGAACAGCCAGCCCTTCACTCCTCCCACTTCCTCTTCTACCTTGCCCAAAGTGGCACACAACCTTGGCATCCTCCTTGCTTCGCTCTTCTTCCCCCTTGCACACCTGGCCATGGATTGGCACTGCAGGCTGGAGCTTCCAGAGGATATGATCATCGCTGGGCTGTGCAGATGTGCAGATACGCAGCTTATCCGTACAATGTAACGCAATCGCATCCTTCCCCATCCCTCTCACCTTATTCCTGGTCCGTCAGCCGATCACCTCATCCCTTACAAACGGGATGTGTATCACCTTCATCAACGTGGCAGCCATGTCACGAATTGGCAAGACCAATATTGGACACGGTACGGTACTCTTTTTGTCAAGCACAAATTTTGGGGAAACCGCATGGCATCAACGGTCAACACCGAGATTCAACAGCCATCTGGATTCTTTCTGAAGATGGCATGTTGTTGCATTGCCAGATTTCGTCTCGATCCCATGCCCAACAAGCCGGCGGCAGCAAGCGGCATCGGCATGTACGTGGCACGGGCCTCATGGCTGTCGTCCGTTAGGTTGCAACACGCACCCTCCCTCCCGGTGCGGGTGCGGTCCATGGCTGATCAAGAACGAGCGCTCACGTGGCAGCCCCATGGGCCACCCATCCAAGAAGGTCGTCGACTTGCTGCGTTCCAGGGATTCCCGGCCCATCTGCAAGTTGACGACCATCTCATCTCATCTTATCTTGTCTTCCCTCCCCTCTGGCCAGGGCTTCCAGGCTCAGGCCTTGCAGCTCAGTGTTACATTGTGCTGTGTGCCCAGTCTCATTGCTCGGCCCGCTTCCGGGATAAGTCTGGTCACCCTCAAGCTAGGCCACCGTTCAGCCCTCGATTTTGTGCTGTTGCACAGAAACAGCCGGCCTTTCATTCCGCGGCCTCGTCCCTTACTGCTCATGGGTCAACACAACAGACAGGCAGAGCCCTAACAACGCGGATGCACCCTTCGCCACAACCCCATGTTGGGTTGACCAAAATGTTTAGACAGGGGCAAGATACCTCTTGAAGGCTGGGATTGGTCGGCGGCCCCCGGCAGCCCCCCTGCAGTTCCCAGCACTCCTCTGCGAATGTCTATCTTCACCCCTTTCGAGCGGACACCCAATCAGGGACTACATTTCCCTGATAATTAGGTACAATTTCTCGTCTTGACGCAGTCCTTCCCGTTTCTTCCATTCGTGTACCATCGTGGAGTCACATGTTTTTCTAATCCATCCGCGGCCTCGGGACCAACACCCCGTGTCATTAGCATCAAGCATGGTCAGACTAGCCACTTCACCGAGCCAGTACTTTGCTGTACTTGACGGGAATCTCTTCCGTAAATGTTTCCATTTTTCAATTAGCCCACCTTCCCTTCCCCACAGGACTCCTGAACGACTGTGGCGTTCTGCCAGACTAGTTTTGGAACTGGACAACAGCGCCGAGATTCTCGTGGGGGGTACGGAGTAGATCGACGCCATAATGTTCGTGTGCGATTCCTGACACCGATCATTTCCCCAATCACCACCTGATACACACTTCCTAGCCTCCGTCCAAGTCCTGACGCATAGAAGCACCTCAGCTCATTTAGTCAGGCTCAGACCAGCGTTATTCCTTGCCTGATGCTGTCCCATGGGTTTTCCGGAACTGTGTAGCAGCATTTAGCTGCAAAGGCCAATTTCCAATTTGGCATGACTTTGGGTACCTGGGACATCCGCAAACTTCAGGCCCGGTCTTTTGGGGTCGATCTGCCTACCGTCTCAGAAGCACAGGCGGATGCGGCATCCTTCATCACGGTACAGTGAAGATGACGCGTCGGAATTTATCCATTTTCTCCTGGGGGACTGAACAGTCTGAGATGTTGTCCAGAGGGTAGTAGGCTTCATGTCTAGAAGTCATCAGACTTTAGCTCAAACCAGCTCCCGGGATGGCAATCC
Organism: Stachybotrys chartarum; assembly: GCA_001021365.1. Classification (NCBI taxonomy): domain Eukaryota; kingdom Fungi; phylum Ascomycota; class Sordariomycetes; order Hypocreales; family Stachybotryaceae; genus Stachybotrys; species Stachybotrys chartarum. The sequence continues at coordinate 759,184 of LDEE01000003.1, read as the reverse complement.
CGTGCCTTGCCCCGTGCGTGCGGATGCCAGGACAGGGTTAGGTTCAACGCCAGGGAAGATGACGGGTTCCTGCCGCCTTGCCCAGGTTGGGTTGGATTACGGATGGCCCTTAAGGTCAAGGTCATGTTGGAATAGGCAATCTGCACGTCTGCTGCCACCAAAGCGTGCTGGAGATTACTATGGCACATGGCAAGGTTGGAGCATTGACTCCCAGGCGCATAATCGTGCATAGTAACCCGGTCATTGCAATAGCTCGGGCCTAGTCCCCGTCGAGGTAGCCTTGCCCCGGCTAAGCCGCTATCCCAGGGACGAAATTGGTGGCGGATAGAACGCACATTATAGGACGAGGTCGCTATTGATTCAACGATGAAGAAACATGGCACAATCAGCAGTTGACATCATCTGGCAGAGGCTCCATTCCTTGATCGTAGTGCCACGTCCATCCCACCCATGGCTTTCAAGATATCCCAGATTTGCCGACTCATGCCCCCGCTCTCTGCTTGCCACGGGATTCCTTTCCACCGATGCTTGGTTGTTGCTGGCGGCCATAATACGTTCTGGATTACTATGTACTCTTGCGCGGTGAAAGGCGGAGGATATCATTATCGGGATGTCTGGGCATCTGGCCATTGGACGTTTCTTACGAGAGAACCATGTATTCCGCATAAGCTCACTTGACGCCTGTCGTTGCCCGTTGCTGGCTGGCCCTGGCTGTTTGGTGCACTTGCACAGGCTGTACGGAAAGGGGTTTAGTATCGACAGCATGAAAAGCAACTGCCGGGTTCATGCAATGAAAATATTCTTCGAGGTCTTAATCGTACGATGGATGTCAATCCACTCCCGAGCCCTGCTACGCTACGCTGTCATACCGCAGGACGGTTTTCAAGCCCCTATATTCGTTTCGCGAGGTACCTAGACTGCTCACGCAGGTATATTGTTCTAGTCCATGTACACAGAAGCGCTGCAGCCTGGGCTGGACGATAGTCTCGTGGGGGGGTGGCGCCTAGTTTACGGTCTCTACAGCTCACGACCTAGATCGTCGGAATCATCGGGGTTCCTATGTTGTCTAGGCGATGACAGCTTTTGCAACATCCTCGGCAGAGAATACTTGATGTGATCTCTCCCGCCTATATGATAAACACGAGGTTCGAGTTTCACTTTGGTCAGTCCCTGTTACTTAAGGACTTTGAGTATTGGCATATACTTGGGGTTTCGGATCCGAGAGCCCTTTAGACTAGTATGTTGGCCATCAGGCCAATACCATCAAGCATGATGATCTACTTTTTGGGGACACTATACTTCAATGTAGATGTGAGTATATGAGTGAATCTATAAGCCGCGGCTTCAGTGAGGCTGATGCTCCTACACATCCGCCGCGATATCGTTGCATTGCAAACCTAGCGTTCAACCGGCCGACAGTTATGAGGTATGGGTACAGGGAAACGTGAGGCAGTTGCCAGGCCGCACGCTCACTTGCCTAGGCAATATATACCTGTCGATACTTTACATGCAAAGCTGCTTCGAGAGGCGGCGCATGATTCGCGAAAAAGGGGCGCTGGAGCACCATGATAAGTGAAGCGAAGTGGGCTTATGCTGCTAACCTTTGCAACATGTAGAATGGTCCAGTCAGGCGAAGGAAATCAATACAGTTCCTTGGGAGACTGCTACGTGGATTCTCACGAAAGGCGATTTACAGTGCCAATACCATGCAACGGGCCGATGTAGCCTTTGTGCCATAGATGATGCGAACAGCGGCCTTCCGGCTTTTCATCCGAGCTTAGCAGATATAACAGGCATTCAGATTGGTTGACAAGCGTGTGCAACGCACAGTAATTCTGGTTATATATTGACCAGATTGTTAATTTTGGAGATGCTCTGTGCTCGACCTGTCTTCGGTGAGTGAAAAGGAATAGGTCTATAGACCTACTTCAACGGTGACAAGTTCTACTTCATCGCTTGTATTGGTCTATACGGTTCCTTTGCCATAGGGAAGGAGACCAAATTCAGTGACGTTCGCTTGCTGGTCGTTATCTAATAAGCTACAACCTCCGATGACATTTGGTACATGGCAGATATCCCGGGATTTGAAGGGAGATCCTTCTCGAGAGGTGGATGTTCTGTCAACCACTCGGCATTGCTAGAGCTCAAACTCTGGCAATCGGCCCGACCAACTACGTATCTGTAAACATGGTTGCAAAAGCGTCAATCTCTAGAGGGGAAGCTGCTGCTCTACTGCCTGACACATGTGCTATGTTCAAGGCCGCATCAAGCTTGGAGAGACAGATCACGGAAAAGTTGGCGCCTCTTTGACGAGAAGGCATGGGAATTCTTACTCTCCATGAGCTTGTCGGTAGATTCTGATGTGATGTCAGTGCTAGGACACTTTTCGGTGGATATTGCTCTTCGATACGTTGGCGGAAGGCGTATCCCCAACTCACCCGGTTTCTCTGCTCTAGGGATAGGGACGGTGTGGTTGATGGTGATTTCGATACCTATTAAGAGTAAACTTTTCCATTATCCCGTATAGTGGTGGAGGCGGTATCGAAGAACCAGGACAGGCAGATCGAAAGTCATTCCGGGACCTCTTGACGGGCGAGATGAGAAGGCGTCGGGAATCGTTGAGGGCAATGTATATGATCATCTCGAAGGAGGCATTGGCAGGGGGCGGGCATTCAGCATGAGCAGCAAAGGTGGCCTTGAAGGGCGAACGGCAGCTCAAGCCCTAAGGAGATAAAGAATCAATATACTACATTTTTGCAACACGAACGAAGACTGCCCTTCGTTGGTGTGTTACTCTGTATAGTGGTTTGCACGTTGCGAGATGGACCTCATATTTTCGTCGCTACCCTAGACCAGTGGGCATGCCAGCTCCTTGGATGGTAGGGCATCTGCAGATGGGAATCATGCGGCAATGCAGGCTGACAGTGTGTCTGATAACATCGTAACCCTTTGCAAGATTACCTCGAATGAAATCGCTGGTCATGTTTCGAGTCGACGGTTATTATGTGAGGCCCCGTGTTTCACCGACATGTCACTGTGTGGATAGGGAATGTGTCCGAGCGCAGTCCTTCACGTGATGCCCTCTGTTCCACGACCATGTCTCGAAAACACCCTGCTCACGATAGATCCTCCACGAGGAGAGGCTACGTATATCCGGAGGGCGAGGGACCGGACGTTGATTGCTGCCATGGTTGAAGAGCACATGAGCATAGGAGTCACCATGGAGCAACCGGCGCCGGGCGACGTTCGCTTCGATCCCCTTCTCTACTTCCTCTACGCCTTCACCATCCTCGTCTTCGCCATCCCCATCTTCACGCTCTTCCCACCCATCCCCGTCGAGCGCAGCGACGCCCTGCGCCAGACCCACACCAAGCTCGGCATCCACGGGCCGCGCAAAAGCAACCTCGCCGCGCAGTTCCACCCCTCGGCGCATAAGGCGCGCCCCGGCACGCCCGGCAGGATCCAGAGCCTGCACGTCTACCCGGTGAAGTCGTGCCGCGGCGTCGAGCTGGCCAAGAGCCGCGTCGTGCCCACCGGGTTGGAGTTTGACCGCATATACACGTTCGCCCAGAGGAGGTCCAACGCGCACGACGGCGACGCGTGGGAGTTTGCGACGCAGCGGCAGCTGCCCAGGCTGGCCAATGTCAAGGTCGACCTGTGGTTGCCCGACCACACCAAGACGAGCAGGCAGCTGGGCAAGCTGTCTGATGCGTTTATCGTGGTGCGGTTCCCCTGGGAGGACGCGGGCGTCGTCCAGCAGCTTGCTGCCAAGATAAGCCGTGGACTACGCGGCGTCCCGGAGAAGGAGTTCATGGTTCCTGTCGAGTTCCCGTCCAAGCAGGAGGTTGAAAACCGGGGCTATACCTTTGCCAATGTCAGAATCTGGAAGGAGATCACCAAAGCCCTCAACATGGGAAAGGAGATACCGCCGCAGCTGGCTACATATCTAGGAGTCAAGGGGGATCTGGCTCTCTTCCGAATGGACCCAACCAACCAGCGGGAAGTGTTTCGCTGCGCCCCAAAGTCAGACGAGGTTGGGTACCAGCCGGTTGTCGACTTTCATGACGCTGTAAATCTCTCCTGATTCTTTTTCAGGTCCTTGCTGACCGACTTCCAGTACCCTCTGCATCTCCTGAGCCTGAGCAGCGTCCATGACCTATCATCAAAAATCCAGAAAGATGAAATCATGACAAAGCTAGATGCTCGACGCTTCCGAGCCAACATCATCAGTACGTATTTTGCCGAAGCGAGCCCTGCCTTGTTACTAATGCGGAACCCAGTCTCTGGCACGGATGCCTACGACGAAGAGTCATGGAGGCTGCTTCGTTTCCACGATGCCAATGACAAAGACAAGCAAAGCGTCTTCGATGTGTCATGTCGTACAGTGAGGTACGGACATACGTATCTTGATATACTGAAAAGATGCTTACCACTAAAGCAGGTGCAAGATGCCAAACGTCGACCCAGACACAGGCATTCGTCACCGGACGGAGCCCGATAACTCTCTGAGAAAGTATCGCAACGTGGACGAGGGCTCACCAACTCTGGGTTGCCTGGGAATGCAGATGTGCCCCATATTTCCCGACGCGGAGAAGTCCTTACTCTACGAGTCGTTTGTTGAGGTTGGCATGCAGATAGACGTCCTAAAACGGGGTGCTCATTTGTACATTGAGCAATAGAGGGCAATAGAGAACCAGACCAAGATATCGTATGCAACGCATCAACCCAAAATCCCTTTCTTACATGACGCCGTGCCATGTCAATGAACCCGCAATGCCGTTCAACCCAAAATCCCATCCACGCTTGCTCCCAGTCGTACACTCATGGCCCATACTTCGTTACCCACGGAATGTCATAAAACACACCCAACAACTCTTGTACGTCTACTTCAAATCAGCAGGCGTGAGAGCCTGGACCATGCTCGTGCCCTCGCTGAACCGCGTGCGGAAGATGCGGTTCGCGTTCTGAAACATGCCGTCCTTCAGACTGACGACAATAAACTGCGAGCCCTTGAACCTGGTCTTGATGAGGCGGCCAATGTTCTGGGTATGAGACAAATCCAGAGCTGCATCTACCTCGTCCAGGATGTACATGGGCGCTGGCTTGAATTGAAGAAGCGCCATGATGAGTGACAGAGCCACGAGGGACCTGAGGGCCGTTAGTACATGTTTCACCAAGAATGCCTGCACGACGTACCTTTGACCACCACTGAGCTCAGTAAGACTCTGCTTCCACACCTTTCCGAGGCAGACCTTGACCTCCAACCCTTCGTTGATGGTCTTTCCTTCAGGAGGATCCAGTTTGGCGAAGCTGCCGCCGGGAAGGAGCTCCGAGAAGATTTGACCAAAGTCTCCGTTCACCTTCTCCCAGGTCTCTTGTAAAGCCTTCTTCTTGTAATCATCCAGGCTGACGATTGTCTCCTCGATCTTGCGCTTATCGCGAATGACTGTCTTGATCATGTGCTTCAAAGAGACCTCCTTCTTTTCAACGCTGTCAATCATGTTCATGACCTTCGGGTTGATCTTCTTCTTCATTCCTTGGAAACGTTCGGTCAAGTTGCGAAGGGTGGATTTGCATTCGGCAATGTTCTGCCCCTTGAAATCGTAGGGCGTCCCGCTACGGCCGAATTTGTCGCTCTCGTCTTGAATCCATTCATACTCAGACTCAAGATGGGCGACGTTCTCAGCCGCGGTTTGCTGCTCTTTATGGAATTTTTCGATCTGGTGACCCAGCTTCTGCATCTCCAAGCCTTCCTCGGCTATCCGGGAGTTTTTTGACCTGATGGCATCTTCCAAGGCGCGTAGCTCATCGTCGAACAGGTGCAGCTTCGCTCGTTCTTCCTCGAGCTTGGCTTGCACCTCTTCGTGGACCTTTGTGAGCGCTGCTTGCTGCTTTAAGATGTCTGAAATGTCCTGTTGTTGAGCCTTTATGCCTACCTCCACCTCCTGGAGCTGCTCTCGGCTGGTGGCTAAATCGCTGCCCACCTGCTCTACATCGAGCTGCGCAGCCTGGAGATTCTTTTGCAGTGCCTTGACACCTGAAGAGTTTTTATGCAGAGCAGATCGCAGTTTGTCGAGCGATTTCTGCAACTCGATGAGCTTGGCGTCCTTGTTGTTGTCGAAATCCTTCATGTCCTTCTCGATCCGTTTAATATCTGCTGTGGCCTCGACTTGACGAGTCTTTGCTACCGAGATACTCTCCTGCAGCTCCGCGATGCTGGTCTTCATATTCTCCACATCCTGTATGATTGAAGACGAAGAGTTGCCACCGATTTGTTCTTCTGCCAGCTTGATCTCATGCGACTTCAAGTCAAGATCCAGCTTGATACGGCGAGCCTGGTCCAGCTTGGACTTCTCCTTTGCGATTCTGACCTGGAGCCCTCTTAGTGATTGCTCAGCTTCGTTCAGCTGCCGAGTCAGACTGTTGAGCTTCTGGAGCGTAACCAGAACTCCACTTGAGTTCGGCGTGCTTCCGCCAGACAGCGTCCCGGAGGGGTCGTAAGAGTCGCCTTCGAGTGTGATGCTTCTCATCCGCACGTTTGGGTCAAATGTGACCCGTTTTGCGGTGTCGGCGTCGGCGCAGATCAAAGTGTTGCCAAAGACATACTCCATGGCGGCGGACACATCATCGTCGTAGCCAACAAGGGACAATGCCAGGTCTACTTTCCCTGGAGCAATCTGCTGTGCCGTGGCAATGGTCTGAGCCGAAGCTTTGAAGGCGGCAATCTTGTTGAGGGGAATGATGGTCACTCGCTTTCTTAGCTTGCCTTTCTGGAGTAGTTGTGTGCCGGTCACTTCAGTATCAACGACAACGTTGTAGAGACGACCGCCGGCGCATATTTCAAGGGCAGTGCCGGCCTGCGTATGCGAGCCATCAAGGGTGAAGAGCTGGGCCACCAATCCCTTGACTTTGGATCGGTCGAATTGGGGGACCGGATCTGAGTAATTGAAGTCAATATTGGCGACCTGCCGCTTCAGTTTGTCGGCATCTTGCCGGAGATTTCTGACAGTCTGCTGTAATTGGGCTTCCTGTCTGAAGAGTTCGTCTTCTTGGCCAGGTTCAAAACCAAGTTGAGCCAGTTCTGCGCTCAGCCTCTGCGCATGTGACTTCAGCCCATCCAAGTCACGCAGTAGACCGGCATTTTGTTCCTTGGCTTTCTTTGCGCGGGGCTCTTCCTCCTTCACGCGGGATTGCAAATGGGAAATCTTGATCTTGGCCTGCTCCTGCTCGGTTGCTGCCACAGTGGCGCGGTTCTTGGCGTCCTGCAATTGGCCCTGATAGCCATTTTCTTGACCATCCTTGGAAGCCACGCCAGTTTGAAGCGTCTGTAACAGCTCTTCCTTAGATTCGGCCTCCTTGCTTTGCCTCGCAAGATCCTCCTTGACCGCATCGTAGTTGGCCTTGACGTCGTTGAATGCTGTGGTCTTGTCCTTGAGGGCTGCTTCAAGCTCTGCGACCGTTTTCTCGAAGGTGAGCTTCTTCTCCTCCTCCTCCGCAAGGCTGGATTGCTTCAGATCAATGACTGTAGCGAGCCGAACCAGCTCATTGGCGTCCTTCTTGGCAGACTCCTCCAGTGCTTGTGCTCTGCCTCCCTTGCGCAGCTCCTTATCCCGCTGAGCCCGCGCCTTCTTGATATCCTCTTCGAGATGGGCCATCTCGCTCTTAAGGCGTGTCGCAGAGTCTTCCAAATCTCGTTGGCGGGCTTTTTTACCTTCCAAGTCCGCCGCTGACTGCTTCAGCTTCTCCTGACACTTGATGTAGTCGTATGCGACCACAATCCTGGTGAGCCGCTCAAGGTCATTCTGGGTCTGCTGGAAGTCCAGGAAAGCCCTCTTCTCGGTACGCAGCTTTTCAAGCTTGGGCTCAATCTCGTCCTTCAAGAGTTCTGTGAGCTCCTGCAGCTTCAGCTCCTTTTTGGCCATTGTTTTGAGGGCTTTGTCCCTTCTGTCCTCAAACATCCTCGTTCCCGCAGCCTCTTCGATCATGGCGAGAATCTCGACGGCCTTCATGTTCAGGACCTTGGTAATCCTGCCCTGCATGATGAGGAAATTGGGGTTGTTAATGTTGAGTTGGACCGACTGGAACAGATTTTGTACTGTTTGTTGTTGCGCTCGGTGACCGTTGATAAGATACTTGGACGTGCCGCCTAGCACAATCTGGCGGGTGACGCTGATTGTCGCATATTCTTCGAAGCCGATGGGGGATTTTTTCTTATCTCTATTGTCGAACACAATGGTGACGCTAGCCTTTGTGACACCCGCCTGTCCGCGCTTGTATATCAGGTCCTACGCTCGGTCAGTAGGAGCCAGGCTACGCACATTTGCCTGGCGTACCTGTAGATTCTGTGCTCGCACTGTCGACATATTGGTAATGCCAAGAACAAAGCAGATGGAGTCGAGGATATTGGATTTGCCGCTGCCATTGAGACCGGTAATAGAGTTAAAGCTCTCATCCCTAAACGCAAGATCTAGTCAGTTTCAGGGACTGCGCTTGCGCTCTGTCGCGGCACTCACCATCCTGATATGACGGTGCGTACGGCGTACGACTTGAAGCCCTGACCCTGATGTCAGTAAAATTTCCCAAATACTGCAGAATAGACTTGAATTACGTCAATGATGACTTCGATCACCCTCATCTTCGTCGAGCCAAGGTGGCGATGTTGTTTGTTGCAGTTACCTCCTCAGGGGAAATCATTGGTGGGGTTACTCGGAAACGCGACGAAAGTAAACAAAAGTCGTGTTGAGTATCTGATAAGCGGCTTATCTTCACGTGGGGGATCTTGGGCCACGCTATCACGTGCATCCCTGCAACTGGACGCGATGTCAGTGTGGGGCTGATGGAGTGGAGGAGGCTAACCGCGTTCGGTGCCCATCAAAACATTGAACTCTGGGTATGGGCCTGACTCCAGGGAAGCCTCTCTTGACCAACACTTTACTTCCAGCAAACGCACCTCTACCGACCTCTACATCCAACACGCCCGATGATTTGATGTTACAGTAAACCGACGGTGATTGCCTCACGACTTGATCAACCAGGCAAGAGCCATTTGGTAATACACACGCCCCGGTCAAACATGACAACAATGCGAGGACCACGCCTCCAGATCGGCTCAGCAGCGTGGATTGCTGAGGAGCGCTCTTCGGCCCTCCAAATCGCGCAGACGGAAGTCGAAGAGTTTACATACTCGGCTCGCAATGAGTTGGACTGGCTCAACGAGCATATGGCTGGCATCTTAGACGAAAACGAAGTGTACGCGTACCGTGGCTTTTTGTATTGATGTGTACTGACAGTGGGTGAAGCAACATTGCCGAAACGTTCAAGACACCAGGGAAGCTCCGTGGGAAAACCCCTCGGACAACCCGCAAGGCGCCTCCGTCCGAGGCCCGTGTGGTATGTACTTCCTACTGCGCACCTCAAGAACAACAGACTAAAGATTTCCAGCCTCTTTCAGATATCTTTGCACCAACACCGAACGGTCACTTGCATCGAGCAGCGAACTCAGCGCGCGTGAACTCACCTCGAATCCTGCATTCTGCTGCGAAGGCGGCTCTCAGCCCGCTCAAAATTGCATCGACTGACGCGGACCTCGCCTCGCCAAAACACACCGCCGTTGGCCCAGCCACTCAAGATTCTGGTTACTATGGAAGCCAAGATGTCGCGCCGATGAGCTCTCAAAATCAGAATCATCCAGCGGAATCGCAAGCATGGTCTGAAGCTGCAGCATCTCAACAGATTGAGCAAGGTCCACCAAAAACAAGCCCCGCGAAGCGCGCGTACATGGACTCTCCAGAGAAGACGTTCCAAACAGCAAAGGAGGAGCAGACAACGCGCATCCTCGGTGATGCGACAATCAGACCCGACGTTCTTCAGCCCTTCCAACCGATTCCTGAAATTCGCGAGGCCAGTCCAGACATCTCTGAAACACGGGACGCCACGTCTCCTCTGAAGGCACCATCAGCCACATTGTCTTCGCCAACGGAAGATGTGGACCGAAATCAGCATGATGATGAACAACAACTAGAGACCGCTGATGGGAATTCACCCTCAGGAGATGTTCGATCAACGTCTGACGGGTCGAGCCCTGTCCGACCAATTGTTCGGAAAAGCAGCCTCAACTTTGCATCTCTACCTGCAAGAGAGCCTCTTACAGCTGGTAAGAGTGCAGGGGCCCGCGCGTCGCGTACCAGTCAGCTTGAGCATAAGAGAACAAGCTACTACAACAGGCCCACTGGAGGGAAAAGCTTGGGTCAGATAAAGCATGATGTTGCGCGAGATGACGATTTGGACTCCATGGATGTCGACGAAAGCGGCCCCCCGGTTTCTGCTATGGAACCAGAGCGGTTTGCCTTGAACCATAACAAAACATACACTCAAAGGCTTCAGGACCAAATTAGCATGCTTGGGAAGTCCCAGACCACCAACAGACAGTCCAAATCTATACCAAGTCTTGCGGTGGCACAACAGATCGCCACGAGCTCGCAGGCTGCCCAGGCCCCCAAGTCCCCATCCCCGGTCAGAAAGGAGCCTGTCGCAACAACACCCGGTGCTTTCCCAGAAGACGATGAGGACGATGACGATTGGATCGAGCCCCCGGCCGCAACTACTGAATCCGCTCAAGCAAGGCCCGTCATCCCCAAAAGCCACTCAACGGATATTATGGAGGATATACACGGCAAGACTACAATCGGGCAACCTGAGTTTACGACTCAAGCCGTTGTGCACGACACAAACAATTCCGAAAAGCCAGCTGCACGCCTGGCTGGACATACGAAGTCGTCGTCGGCGTCCATGGCAAATCCGTTGAACGCAAACATCCATGGCGTCCCGCTGACCAGAGCGGCCACAGTCAATTCAGCGATTGATATTGTGTATGAGATGCGCGACTCGGCAAGCCCGCTCAAATCACCTTCCCGAAATTTTCGTGATAGTCCACTGAAGCAGGTCAAGAACAAGCTGTCGTCTATACTGAAGAGCTCTAAGGGACTACTTGCTAGTAGTGCAGCAATCAGTGCCGAAGGGAAGTCTTCCATGCTATCCCCGTCCACCGCGAGGCTGGGGTTGTACCCCTCTCTTTCGTCTGAGTCAATTGTCTCCAGGGTTCTCGCTCAATCACCCAAGGCTCAGTCAATCACCGACAACGGGGAGCGCGAAACAAGCCCAACGCGGCCTGCTGCCCGTCGCACTAGGGCGTCGGTGGAACGGGAGAAGGAGGAGAAACGCCGCGAGAAAGAAGCCAAACGCATGGCGGAGCAGATGGACAAGCTTGAGAAGGCGCGGGAGAAGGAGCGCGAAAAAGCGCGCGTTTTCAGCCAGGAGCAGGAAAGGATCATCGCTATGGAGAAGCAGCTCACATCCAAGAAACAGGCAGAGGCAGCTGTGCCGAAGGAGACGCCCAAGCCAACACGAACCAGCCCACGCAAAACAAAGGCTGTTGAAGAGGAAGCGGACACCGGGAAGGACGTCGAAATGTCGGACGCCCCGTCTTTGATGCCACCCCCATCCGTGCCTCGATCAGCGGGACCTGGACAGTCAGTTCGTGGAAAAGAAATCAAGCGACCTATAAAGCCAGCGAAGGAGTCGTATGCAAAGGCCAAGCAGGCTCCTACTGTTATCAGGGTGAATACTGGGTCGCAACATTCCCAGTACCATCCATCGGCTGGCAGCTCATCCGGTGGCTCGCATAACTTTGGGTCCTCGACGTCGCAACCGCCACATCATCTTGGCGCCAAGGCAAGTAAGGCATCTTTGCAGCACAAAACCTCAACGCAGAGTTTGAAGAGCTCCGCCTCCTCTGCTTCTGCTGGTCGACCCAAAGCGCTGGATCTAGCAGCAAAGAAGAAGGAGCAAGACGAGCGAGAGGCGCAGCGGCGACGGGAGGTGAAGGCGGAGATGGAGCGGAAACGAGCCGCCGCGCAAGAGGACCAGCGCAAGCAGGAGCAACAACGACGTCAGGATGCAGAAGCCCAGAAGCAGAAGGATGCAGAAGCCACAGAAGCCAAAAAGTTGGCACAACGGCAAGCTGCCATTGAAAGAGCCAAACAGACGAGAGCTCCTCCGCCGGCCGCAAGATCCCAAGCTACTGGCCAAACCGAGTCAAGCATATTGAGCCAAAAGGGGGATTCGCAGCCAGCGCGGCCGCCTTCACGAATGACTGGGGGCATACAGCGTTCCCAGGATGACACTGGCCGACCGGTAAATGCAGTCTTGTCCAGCACGGCCAAGGCGGGCCCAAAGAGGCCTCTGGGCCCAGACAGCGGAGATGACAACCAACCCAGGCATCCTGCGTCGAAGGGAGGTCCAGCATTCCAGGCAAAGGATGCAAAGCGCCGACGGACGAGTGAGGACTTTGAAGACGAGCTTGAGATGAGCTATGCGCCGAACATCAAGGGTCCGCCGGTCCGCCCATCAGGCGGTTTAAAGAAGGTATTTGCTTATCAGGAGGACACATCTTGCATGACTTTGGCTAACTCTGTTGTAGGACATGGCCGGAAAGTCGGTCTTCCAGAACGGCTACTCTACCATGCCAGCAGGTGCCACAAGAGACTTGTTCAAAGCCACCGTTACAGCGCAGCACAACGGCCAGAGCAAGGCGACACATCCTCTGGACATGGCTCAAATATCAAAGGGCGCGATCCCGTTTGCACCAAACCCCAACCCTTCGGGCACAGCATACAAGACGCCTGCTCGCTCTGGGGCCCTCGGCAATGTCAAGTCGGCCGCAAAATCCGCACAACGATCGTCCCCCCGTTTCCAGAATGGGGATGCGATCGAGCTGCCAGAAATCCAAACAGACGATGAGGACGAAGATGAGGAGGAGGCACACGGAACCGTCGCTGGCTGGACAGACTCTCCACTTCTGAGACAAGCACTGATGAAGCAGGAGGTCATGGATCCTTCCCAAATCTTCGGTCCCCCAGCACCTCTCAACATGGAAGAGGTGTTTAGTAAGAGCAAAGACAAGTTCTCCAGATTCCGCGCGAGGACGTCGAGCGCCAACTGGAGCGGAACGGATCGCCTGACCGAAGACGACATCAGGAAGGACATGGCTGCTCGAGACATGCTAAGGAGAGATGGCGGCTGGACGTACGAGATGAGCAGAGGATTGTCATAGGACGGGGAGGAGAATCGGTCAAGGGACGAAGTTTCAACATGATGGCGTATGGCATGCTTGCTTGGTTGTTCTTGAACCTGTCCAAGGTTCATGTACGGCGTGAAATTGTTATCTGGGGTAAACAGGGCGGGTTCGAATAATCATGGTACGGCAAAACTGCATTATACTACCAATCGCTAGGCGTAATCAGGAAAGGCATTGCTGGGTGCTGCGGGATCACAATGAACCAAATTGTTATTTGCACAACTTTCCATGCTCTCAACCACAACGCGAGGTGGGCTGGCGATAAGCCATGATGTTTTCTACAGGCACATGGGGGTTGGGGCTGCACCAATAGCTGTCACATGTCAGGCGCTTAGCAAGGACCCTGCACTGATTTGTCTGCAATAGGCATGATGCCAGTGCCGCTTTTATGTGTGAGTTTGACGGGTTCGTCTTGCCACAGCGGCTTAACACGGCCGTTGCACATCGGACCACATCGAAAATAAAGAAGTACGTGGAAGGTCGAGATGTGATGCGGCATATATATTAGGTAGTCGTTCTGAGTGACACTATGCGACAGCATCCGATGGAGTGGCTTCATCAGTAAAGCACTCTTACCTTCAGGTAAGACTGGAGCGCGCTCCATCTTTAGAGCTTGACGCCCATATCGTATGCTCCCGCTTGCAAGCAGGTCAACGCAACGGTTGCATACCACGTCCCATGTATTTTCATCAAGCGTCGGTGTTATCGCTGAGCTAGTCAAACCATGCTTAGGAGCTAATAATGACTAGCCGGCATGAGATGCATGAGTAGAGAGGCTGGTTGGAGAGGTTGACTGCCTACTAACCTACCTGCCTAGTAGTACCAAACCGCTAAAAGCGGCACCAACCAGGGGCGGATCCGTTGAGACTCTCCGCCAACAATTCCTCACAGCCACTTCTGATTTCTCTCTTTTGCTTCCGAACCCCTCAAGCCCACCATCCACCTCTTCCGTTTGTGTCTCACCTGGATTCCGCAGTTGGTTTCCACGAGGCTTTCCTGGTCGGGTGACATCGGCATCCGGATGAATATCTAATATGCGTGTATGCGCTCCAGGTTGCTGAGCTCTCGGCCACGAATGTCCCTCTGCTCTCCCACTCGTTAATACGACATATGATTCCCGCGAGCTACTTGTCTAAGGCTGAACTTGCCACTTACACATTGCCGTCCGAGGGCTTGACTGGATCCGCGCAACTATGCTCGGGACCGTCACGCCTCTACTGAAGCAATCTGTAACGGTGTTGGAGGAGATCAAGCTGGGTCCGGTTACACAGAGCAGGATATCGACGGTCATTGCCATGCTGCCCATTTCCTTCGCATCGCGCATCAGCCCCTTTAGCTCGCCCCGGCGGAGCAACAGTCTGCACAACCTTCGAGAGAAGGACGTAGGCGATGGCTCTCCGGGTAAGCCGCGGCCGCTGTCAGAGGCCGATGCTATGGTGCTCGCTGGCGGCCGGCTGGACGGCCAGCTGCGCACCGACGAAGATAGCTCGGTGGTAAATGCTTCAGAACCCGAGTCTCCGCCATTGCCAAGCCGAGTTCTTTTTCAAAACACCAGAATCGAGGGAGTCCCTACGAGGAGTTCCTCGGGGGTTCATCTAAATTTTGCCAGGCAAGGTAAAGCAGCCTCATTTTGCAAGTGCATATGGGAAGACTAATAGAGTGGCAGGCACCAACCTTGTGGCCGTGTCGGTCCAGGGGCATCAATACGGCCTGGATACGGAGAACAACGTGTTTGAGAGAAAAACATACATTGACGGCCTAACTTATCTCCTGCGTGGCCTGCCCCAGGAGCTTGAGCCCTACGAGGCCGAGCAGTTGCGCCTTGCTTTACCCAAGGACGTCGGCGTCTTCGAGGGTGCTCCAACAACGGCGAGAACGACTCCGGCCCACGAGCGCTCACTTCTTCACCGAATCGTACAAGCGATAGTGGTCAACCTGATCCTTGTTTTTCACCTGGTCACACCATACCTGGTCCTCTGCCTGAGGTACGGAGCCAAGATGGAGCGGAAGTACAAGGTATCGTCGACACTCGTGGAGCGCGGCATAGATTTGGCTGCTACGGCCGGCAAACGGGGTGCTGCTTTGACGGATACCATGTGGAAGCTGAATGATAGCAAGGCGGGTCGGATACTGTGCGACGTGGTGGCGTGGATATTGGATGGCATCTCACGTGGGGTATCAGACGGCATAGGCGAAGGTTTGGTTAGTAGCGGTACGAAGTCAACGGTATAGACGAGATAAATATAGACACTGTTGTATGGGAATGGACGCGGTCCATACACAAATGTGAAGACCTGCAACCACCACGGGTCCGGCGTGGGCATCATGGATATTGGTTGAGAAGCTTACGAAATGAGAGAGAATAGGGGTCCTGGAACATGCCTAGGTACCCCACCTCGTCTCTGCTGATACGCCGACCTCGAGCCCGGCCCCAGGCTCAATGCGCCAACGGCTTACATAGTATGTACCTGATAAGATAAGCGGCGAAACCGCCTAAGGGGGAAAAATTCTGCCCATAGACTTTTTTTTGTCCAACTACCTTATCTAAAGCTCCTCCATCCCGAAATTTTGTAGCGCGTTGCAACGCTTGTTTCTCCGATCAGAAAATTCCTCTTCGTTGTCTTTTATCTTCATATTCGCTCATTCATTCTACTTACGGAAGCAAGGTCTTCTATTCCATCATGTTCAGACACAGCCTCCGGCGCTGCGCTACGCATGCCAGCACGGTCGCGACGGCGTCCCTGTTGCGCTCGCGTACTGCGCTCCCCATTTCCCGGCAGGGCCTCAGCAGCATTCCCTCCCGCTTCGTCTCACCCTTGAGAAATGTCCCGCTCGCCGTGAGAGCGTACAGCGCCGATGCCGCCGCTCAACAGCAGACTGAGCCGGCACAGAACGACGTCGTCGCCTTCGGTGATCTTCAGAGCCGGGGCGTCAGTCCCCAGCTGATCAGGGCTATCACCCAGGATTTGAAATACGAGAACATGACGCCTGTGCAGGCAAAGACCATCAACCCTGCCCTCAAGGGAACCGACATGTACGTTTGATCTCGTCTCGAGGTCTTGGCAGTTGCTAACGAAACTTCTAGTGTTGCTCAGGCCAAAACTGGTACCGGAAAGACGATTGCTTTCCTCTTGCCCCTGCTCCAGCGCATGATCAACGACGACCCGCAGTTGGCTACGCGTGGCGCACGACGAACCGCAGCGTCTGATGATATCCGGGGCATTGTCCTCTCCCCTACTCGTGAACTGGCAGAACAAATCGCCGCTGAAGCTCGTCAGCTTGTTCGACACACCGGTATCACCGTCCAGACAGCCGTTGGTGGCACTCACAAGGCCTCGGCCTTGCGCCGCATGCAAAACGAGGGCTGCCATCTCCTTGTTGGCACACCTGGACGTTTGAATGACCTGCTCCACGACACCCATGCCCATGTCGCCGCCCCGAACCTCGCCTCGCTTGTCCTGGACGAAGCTGATCGCATGCTGGATGTTGGTTTTGAGCGCGAGCTCAACGAGATCATTGGCGCTCTGCCTCGCCCCGAGCAGAAGATCCGTCAGACTGTCCTGGTATCTGCTACCATTCCGGACAACGTCATTCGCCTTGCACGCTCTATGGTGCGTCAGGACGACTTTGAGTTTGTGCAGACCATTGCTGAGAACGACTCACTTACCCACGAGAAAATTCCACAACACATGGTCCGCGTCTCCTCTTGGGCTAACATGTTTCCTACCTTGCTTGAGCTTGTTGAGCGCGAAACGGACAAGGCCCGCCAAGAGCCAGGCGCACTCCCTTTCAAAGCCATTGTTTATTTCAACACCAGCGCAACAGTGGATTTCGCGACTGCCATATTCAGGAATCTGAAGCGAACTCGCGGAATCGATATTCCAGTCTACTCCATCCAGGGCAAACGAACTCAACAGCAAAGACAATCGGCGGCTGACAATTTCCGTGAATCCAAGAGCGCCATCCTCCTCTCGTCCGATGTCACGGCTCGTGGAATGGATTTTCCCAATGTCACCCACGTCATCCAGATTGACGTTCCGCGTGATCGCGAGACATACATTCACAGACTAGGACGCACTGGACGACAAGACAAGTCGGGTCAAGGCTGGTTATTCCTGCCCCCCCTCTCAATCAGTCCTGCCAGAAGATCCCTGGAAGGCCTTCCCATCCAGAAGAATTCGTCGCTGGAGTGTGCCGAGGCCGATGCGTCAACAGCAACCTCGGCATCACACCAGAAACTAGAGAAGATCTACCCCGAGTTGGACGAGGAGCTTTTTACGCAAACATACTGCACTCTGATCTCTGCAAGCACGCATGGCAAACGTGAGCTTGCCGAAGATCTCAACGAATGGGCAACTGGTAGCTGTGGCATGTCTAAACCACCTGGAGTCAGCACCATGTTTGTTCGAAAGCAAAACCTGAGCCCTAGCTCGTTCAACATTATTGAGAGGCGATATGGATCCGAGGACCGCTATGGCGGCGGCGGCGACTCGGGCCGTAGTCGTTACGGCGGTGGTGACCCAGGCCGTAGTCGTTATGGTGCCGGCCGATCAGGTGACAATGAAGATGGCTTCGCCAACATGCGACGTAACATCCGACGTGACGAGCCGAGGTCCGGTGGTGGATTCCAGCGCGGGTCTCGTGGCGGCCGTGGTCCCCGTGAACCCCGTGATAGCCAGTGGTAATGTGTAGGTCCAGAGGGCATCATTCGACGATGATTTTTGCGGAGTCCATGGTTGGCTCTTGTGTGTAAAACTATTACTTTTATGTAGGATTTCGCCGGCGTATATGCTTTTCACCCCTTGATAGATGGCTGTAGGATCTGGTATGGAAAACTGTACATTAGCCCGGCGATTGGCCTCTTCTTTTGGAACCCGCCAGGAACAAACTCTCTTCTAATACAAATGTTGAAAAGAATACGACTGCTTTGTTCATTGGCGCTTGCTATGCTTGTTGCACCAGTGGCTCCGACTTTCGATACCGCAAGATGAGACGGCTACACAACTGCTAAATTGTGTTCCCTTTGTAAGGAGACAAGTGCGGCTTGTCTGCTTTTCTGCCACGGCAAACACAACCGCAAAGCACAGAACTGAGATACTTGCAAAGTTCAAGGACTCTGACAACTGAATCGAACATGAAGCAGCAATATTTCCGAGCATCCATGGTGCATCATGAAGATGTGCATATTCTCCTCAGTCCGTATCCTTCGTCAAAGCCAATGTCCTGTCAATCATACTAACAGGCCTGTCCTACCCTCCATACTATGCTAGGTGATATAGCAACGGAGCAACGCCTCATTGCTGATACTGGCCGTACCACACACGTCCGGTTCCAGCGAATCTGACGTGATCGAGAATAGATCCTCGGAATAGCGGATGGCGCTGCGAAGGACACGACATCACGAGGAGCGGGCAAACCTCTCGTCGGCTAAAGGAAAAGTTCCCCAGCTTGGTCATCCAGACACCGCTTCCTGGGGATGGAAACAGCGCGGTGGCGAACCCACAGTATGAGGCCTTGTCGCACGTATGAGGTAGACCTGATCTCTCCAGACAGATCAGACTAGAGTACCAGGAGTTCCGAAAGGCGCCTACACGGGGGACCCTGACATTTGGCCTCATACTGTGCCATATGCACATGCCCAGGGCAGCAATAGGCCAAGACGTGGGTCATCCGTGGTGCAGCAGTACCGTAATGACCGAAAGGTTGGTCTTAGGTCGGAACTTCCACTGAAGATGACCTCGTATGCAATGGCGGTCCAACGTTTTTCCACGCCTGCGGAGTCATACCTGCAATGTCAATAGCTTGGGCAATCACCCGGTGGCGGGTTCCCAAGATGCAAGCCGAGCCTCATATTCCGTGCCGTCCATTCCACCAGAGAAGAAACTCGAATGTAAGCTAAGATGATTGGCTGCAAGGAGGCAACATGCTTGTCTAAGCAGGGTGACGAGAGGTTTGTTTCATGGGACGATGTCAGACAAGCGGTACAGCATGACAAGAACAAGAATCAGCCGCATCGTGCCGAGCGGGCGTTCGATGTAAAGACGGCTCGACCGGCAATGGTATGAAGTTGGATGTGGCAGAGGTTGGATGTCTCAGCGGCGCAGTATTTGGATCAATGTAATTAGGCGGTAAGGTAAGCTTTTTATAGTGGCTCCCACCCCGAAGTCGGCCGAGCTCAGATCCTCCAGCCATTTCGCCAATATTCTCATCTAGGACATTTGGCCATAAATAGTTTTATTGCTGCTCCGTAGCCTCACAGACTTGCTTCCTTGGATCTTGATCAACAAAGGGAAAACGACAGTTCGTGATGGATACTCTAGTTGACACGGCCGATATCGCAGCGGCCCTGGACCTCTCGCGCATCCGCTTCCAGTTGATGTCAGTTTCCTTACATGGACGACGTGCATACGCCTCTTAACCCTGTACAGTCGCTTAGAGGACACCATCACGTTTCATCTGATTGAGAGGGTGCAGTTTTCTCTCAACCAGGTCTGTTCTCTCACCGAAACTGTTAAACCCCGTCTAACGCCGTCTCAAGAACATTTACATCCCTGGTGCCGTCGCCATCCCCAACAGCAGCCTCAGCTTCTTCGACTGGTACTTCCAGGAGCAGGAGAAGCTGCAGTCCCTCATTCGTCGCTATGAGTCGCCAGACGAGTACCCCTTCTACCCAGAGGCCATCCAGAAAGCCATACTCAAGCCGCTGAACTACCCAGCCATCCTCCACGCCAACGACGTCAACGTGAATGACAAGATCAAGCAGTTCTACATCGAAAAGTTCCTACCCGCCGTATGCCCCGACTTTGGGCATGGCGACCGTGGCGAGTCCCAGGAGAACTACGGCTCGTCCGCCACCTGCGACATAGCGTGTCTGCAGGCATTGTCGCGGAGGATCCATTACGGCAAGTTTGTGGCCGAGAGCAAGTTCCGCTCCGACGAGGAGAACTACATCCGTATGATCAAGGCAGAGGACCGCGAAGGCATCGCCGAATCCATCACCAACAAGGCAGTGGAGAAGAAGGTTTTGGAGCGACTACGGCTCAAGGCCGAGACGTACGGCAGGGATCCGTCCGTCACCAACGGCACGATCAACGACCACAAGATCAACGTGGACGCTGTGGTTTCCATGTACGAGGACTTTGTCATCCCATTGACTAAGGAGGTCGAGGTCGAATACCTGATGCAGCGTCTTGGGCCGGCATAAAGGGGCAAAAGAACAAGTTAATAACTACAGGTGAAGGGAAATCTAACTTACACCAAAATTGCTACAACTGCTTTCACGTACAAGGGGCTAGCAAGGCTCCGCTTGTAAAATCATATTGTTATCCTGCATGGGCCAGCCTCCAGGAGTTCCTGCAGCTCGTTCAAGAGGCGGAGGACCAGCAGAGGGGAGCATGAACTCAGAGTGAAGTGAATGAGTGTTCCTCCTTTGATGGAACATGGTGAGCGGGCATGATCCGATGGCACTGGCATGTCCAGGTACGGATAATGCGAAACAATTCCATACTTCACTTGACAACCCTAGAATATCCACTCATGAGTGCTCACGAACAAGAGTTATCGATTTCCCCGCATGGTAGCAAGATTTAGCTCGTGAGGAGAAGGAAGATTGGGAAAGGATGTGGACCGTTGGAGGGTGGTTATGCCGCTTGATTTGCTGAAATTAATGCCTCACATGTTAGGGCTTGTAGTATAATATTGCACAAACCCCCCTTCTCTAATGTCTTGTAAGGCAACTCTGTATGTTCTTGCATTTACACATGTGAACAATTCTTCACTGTGAAACATGCTTGTTATTTTCCAGCATCATGATATAGTCATCTGCCCTCCCTTGGCGGTGGCTCTGTTGCGCCTACCTAGCCACAGCTCCATGTGAACTAGGGTAAGGGACGGACTGCTTCAAACTGGTCCACCTAGCACTAGCGCGAAGTACCCATATAGGTCGTAAAAATTCACCGTCCTTTGCTCTTCGGAGCAAATTAGTCTTTAAAACGATACAGGTATGTGTTACTTCTTCCGTTACTAGAAGATCACGAGTTCGAATACTAACTACTTCGACAGAGAAGATTAGCATGGCCCCTGCACAAGGATGACACGCTTTATCAAAGAGTTGCAAACCATTTTTTTGCTTTTTTTATGGCAGCATTTTTTTCTTTGAATTTTTTTTTTAGTGCTTCACATATTATCGCTGCATTATCCTGGTTTTGCCTGGCTTCCGGCGCTGTCACTGACTTTTTTTTTTTTTTTTTAAAAAAAAACCCCAAAATAAAACCAGAGGAATTGATGGGAGGTGAAATGCCTTCCCTCTCCAATGAGGCCTTCACGATGCTTTGCTCATAGTATTAGGGCCTTCAACAGGCGTGTATCCCCCAGGTTCATGGTACCAGCCAGTGTCTTTGCCAAACATGTCATGGGATCCATAGATAAGATGATTTAACGAGCTCACAACAATAAATTCATAAGAGGAATAACGTTACTACCAAGGATCGCACATGTGGATGACATCACTTGTGAACGCATCACACTGCATACTAAGAACATGACACACGACGAAACATCAGGCTCCGATTCCATGCACTTCATATAAGCACAAGACAACAGCCAAAAACTTGTCAATGAGCGTGTTTGCTGATTCCCTAGCAGAAATTTGTGGTCACTGTCAAGCCTCTGTCCAAGAAGGGATCACTGGAGCGATCCAGGGTAGCTTATGCTACAGAAGAGTCCGGTTGCTGCAGAAGTGGGCAAGAGCATTCCACTCATATTGTGAAGACTGCCACCACGGTCAACCAAATTCCTTCGCCTGCATAATGCCCTCTCGCTCGTACTCGGAACCCATAAGACTGCGGTCTGCCCATCGCTCGTCTTCCTTCCCGGCGGCTGCGAAGCAGTTGCCTCGCCATGATCCACCGGACATCATGGCCGAGCAGCTTACGTTCCCTCCTGCGACGGCTGCGCTCTTCGAGCCACACCTCCCGGCGTCGAGACAAGACGACAAGCCATCTCGGCCATTCGTCACCCTGACGTTTGCGACATCATTGGATTCATCGCTTTCGTTGGCCCCAGGAGTGCGGACGAGGCTCTCGGGCCCGGAATCAAAGGTCATGACACATTACCTGCGGTCGCGTCACTCGGCCATCCTCGTCGGTGTCTCAACCTTGCTTGCCGATGACCCTGGGCTCAACTGTCGCATTGCCGATGCTACGTCTCAGCCCCGTCCCATCATCATTGACCCGCATCTTCGCTGGGAGATCAAGGGCACCGAGAAGGTCCTGCAGATGTGTCGTGCCGGTGCGGGCCTGGCTCCCTACGTGCTCACGGCTATCGAGCCGGCAGACTTGCCTGCCGCGAGCCTTCAGCTGCTGACCCAACTGGGCGGCAAGATCATCTGCGTCAAAGCTGCCGGCACCGATCCCCGCGGCCGCATGCGCTTCGACTGGCACGATGTGCTGCATGCCCTGCACGCCGAAGGCCTGACAAGTGTCATGATCGAGGGCGGCGGTCAAATCATCAACTCGCTGCTGGAGCCGGCGTGCCACGAGCTGGTAGACTCTGTTATCGTAACTATTGCCCCGACATGGCTGGGTCAGGGCGGTGTCGTGGTGTCTCCGCCGAGGGTGCGAGACAACTCGGGGACGCCGTTGCCTGCCGCCAGATTGTCGTCCGCCCGATGGTATCCATTGGGTGAAGACATTGTTCTTTGCGGGAAGTTGTAAGCTACTCGCTCACCATATCCATCTAATGAGCATGCTTTCCGCACACTTCATTTCCGAAGTGCGATGCACCAGGCATTGCTCCGCGCAGCCAGGATGTTCAGAGCCCTGTAGCTCCTATGCTTCTTCGTGCCCATTCAAACGCTCAACCTCGACATTCTCAACCACTGCGCCAAATGTCTACCTAGTATCACGGCTACCTGAGCTACCGGCATCGATTACCATTATGACACTATCCTGCTACCTCTGCCGATCTGTTGCACCAAGGACCATCGTGGTACAGGTACCCGCGTTCCGCCTGATCATCAATCAGATGTTCGCCTTTGAACCACGATGGTTGATGGGTTTGCCCGTCGCCCTCATTAGCCCGAGAAGTCACCCGCCCAATTGCCTGGTGATGGAGCGCCTCCCAATCTTTGAGTCGCCAACAGCGAGTCAATGTTACAGGTAGTGACCCTACATTCGCCGCAGACAACTTGTCAAGCCAGCACGTCTCGATGTATAGATCAAGCCGATTCCGAGTATAGCGCGCTTGACCCGAATTCCTGTGTGCGGATATTCTGGGTCCCTTCCCCTACACGATACTAGGGAAGCACCACTACATAGAACGGCAGGCCTCCGCATCGGAAGTCACAACAAAGAACGAACTCTGATCTGCGAGCAGTGCCGCGCTGGTCCTTCATGGTAGCCAGCACGGATGACAGCGTCGGCCCCTGGGATTTTTGTTGTATGGCTCGGGCTGACGAGGCCATTACGTTCGTCGAACATGCGGTCCGCGAGTTGAGAACCGATGTGGTTTACTGAAAGCCGGTAATCTTTGCTTCAACCCATCGAATAACGATCTCCTATACTCAGCATATATGTTTTTGCTTCCGAATAAGAAACTACGATCTCAGCAGACGTAATTGACCTTAGACAACGATACCATGGTAACTCGCAAGCAAGAGATTGCAACTCGTTCGGAACAACAGAAGCAAGAGTTTGGACTGCCGTTGTTCTGCCCTCGACCGTCAGCGACGCAACAAAGCCAGTCAAGCTTCTGGTATCCGTCCTACCGTGCAGCATCCGGCTCAACTCGAGAGTTATTGATGGATAACGGTTTGGGTTATGGTCACGCATGTTGCGGCGCTGCCATGTCGACAGGACCAACGATACTCATTAGAAGCGGTATACACAGCCGCATATACTCTTTATCTTCAGCCTTGTCCGACTTCAGTCACTGCGAGCATTCTCATCAACATGTTGATCAATCATATCAACAAGGACTTCGTATAACAAAGCTTCAGAAGCTCGAGTAAACCGCGAGGCTGCTTGGACGTCCTTGGAGCATCAGATGTCTATGGGTCTGGCCATGGGATAGGCTTGAAAGACCGCCGTCGGGGCCAAATGTCTTGATGGCCAGGCTGCAATTGGGTAGCCCGATTTCGCTGACCGCAACTTCACCTTGCCATACACGAAGACACGCGGAGTCACAGAAAGTGAGCTATCAATTCATCCCGAAAAAGCCACTGCAAGGAATGGCTGATCGGACTCGGTTATGGTTCCCTAAATTTGGAATCACACAACCTTTACACTAAACTCCCGCCATTCCTTTTGAGTGGCCAAGCACACCGCAACACTTTTCCCGCTAATTGCAGAGACAAAGACACCCGCGTTGTCCAGCAAGGATCAGAATCCGCAGACAGAACACGGCCCACATTATGTCTTAGAGACACCATGATCTCGTCACCGTATTTGAAAAGGACCATGGACTGCTTCTCTCAGAAGAGCCGATGCCCTTGCCGATCTTGACCGAATGGTGCACTTGAAGTGCTTGGGGTGGCTTGTTCGATATCAGACAGCGTGACTCCGCTCAGAGCTCAACCACTTACCAAGTGCCTCCGTTAGTGAACTCAACTCGAGGGTCTTCCGGGTTGCCGTCATTGTCGGCAGCTTTCTGGAAGCTAAGAGTGGCCAGCATCGTTGCCACCATGATCCAGACACTGTTATCGGCAAGGAATCGGCCAACGCAGACCCTGCGGTATTACATGTGAGCGGGCGGAAGAGACATGCAGGGGCCACGTTACCTTCTACCGAAGCCGAAGTGCGCTGTAGGGAACGGCTCTCCCGACCCACCCTCCGTCCTGGGCTGATACCTTTCGGGGCGGAACGATGTCGGGTCGCTGTAGACGCGCTCGTCCCTGCCGATCGCTTGTGCGTTGGCGTACAGAATGGATCTACAAAACAGTGAGCAATGACAGACCAGCGCGGCACGGGACGACCATTACCCTAGTCCGTGTTAGCTGAGCGCAGTTTGGGAGACTGGAGACGAGATGTTACCTTTTGGGATACGCATTCCTTGGTAAACCTCATCCTTGAGCGACTTGTGGGGGATTCCTAAATCCCGTTAGGATTGACAGCTTGATAGAAGCCAGGGATCATACCGAGAGGCGCAAGCGGAGACCATCTATCGAATTAGCTCAAGCTCGTACGAAGATATGGTCAACGTACCTATAAATTTCCTGGACTATCCACTCGACATAGGGCATTTTCTGACGATCACCAAAGTCGGGTAGCCTTTCCGTGCCTACCACTTCGTCCAGGACATTCTGTGCCTTTCTCTGAACTTCTCGGTTCAACACCATGTTGAGAATGAAGATGACACAAGTGGCCCACGTCTGCGTCATCCGTCAGCCCTGCAACCGATATAGGAAAGCACATAGGATCGCATCCGGCTTGCAAATCATGGAACCATCAAGCGTGGGGGGGGGGGTTGACATACCGTATCGGCACCGGCAATGAAGACTGCTCCTGTTGCTCCTTCAATATCTTCGAGTGACCACTCGGCTACTTGTTCTGCCTGTCCAGTGGGCAAATTCTGCCGCAACAATCGATGCGCGAGTGAGCCATTATCGGCGCCATTGACCTAATTCTGTCAACTGGGCTTCTTTCACTGCGTGGCCAAACCTACCACATCTGCATGAGCAGCGGCAAAAGGGATGCGGTGCAATTTCTGTATGGCCCATCTCCAGTCCCTGGCAAATTGCAGAGGCCAGTCCCGGACGAGCCAGTCTGGCAAGAAACGAGCTGCGAATGCTGTGTTAATGCGGGCCACAAGGCGAACCACTGAACTTACCCAATGGGAAGACATCGACGACGCTGTTGGCCGGGGCGCCCCCATTCCCCATGGCGTACATGGCATCGTCGGCAATCTGAATGTAAGGGTCCTCGTTGTCAAGAACATCCGTGCCGTAACTGACCTTGACGACGATGGCGACGGTGAATCTTCGCAGCGATTGCTCCCAATCCCGTGGGCGGGTGATCAAGCTCAGGACGGTCCGACGTGATTCCTGAACCTGGAAAGGCTGCCACTGACGCACATTGGAGTTGCTGAATGTGGATTGTAGCATCTTGCGGTGCATCTGCCAACAGGAGCCGTAAGGCAGGAAGGTCAAGGTCTTTCTCCAACCCATGCTTGAAGCAAATGGTTAGCATGACGTTGCTGCTCACGAGGTGCAATCTCGACGCGACGACTGTCCTGTCACGCCACGCACAAGAGACATTGACTTACACCTCAAACAAGGCGAACCTGGGACGATCGCAAGTGCTGGCGCCACGCCGATCCAGGAGCTCTTTGGCAGCTTCTATGCTGTTGAGCACAATGATGGACTGTCCTAGGGTCCTGAGGTGGATGACATCGGAATCTGCGGTCCAAGTCAAGGTCAACCAGGCATCCCAAGCAGGCCGAATATGGTTCTCACTTACCGTACTCCTTGGACCACCGGGCATAGGCAGCGGCCGTATTCTCGGTAGGAATTTTGCGCAGATGGCCGACGAGAAAGTCTCCCGGAGGTCCTGGCGGTAGTGGCAAAGGCTTTGTGGACAGCCGACTTTTGCCAGCTAGGATAACGAAGGCACCCAACAGGGCCACGAGGGTCAACCAAGAGATGGAAATCATGTTTGCCGCGGATGTGATTGCAAGCCTGGGTTGTGGAAAACGGACGAGGAAGACGAGAGGAGAGCTTGATGGGGGAGAAATAAGACGGCGGGAATGGATGTTTGCTCGAGCTCGAGGCGAATCGTCACGAGGCCAAAGCAGTCTATCAAGACTGAATCACTTGTAAGAGATGCCTTCACCGCTGACCGCACCCTGACCGATATCGCCAGGGCAGGCCCCGCAATATCAACCCGCGATGATGGAAATTAACGGTGCCTGAATCGTGGACGGATCGCACGACGGGGCATCCTTGCCTTGGGTTCGATGGACAAGGCTTGAATCTGCAGCATGTCAGACATACAGATCTAGTGTGCTCCACGGCAAGGAGAATTCGGCGAGGCGACAAGAAGACGAAGCTGATGGATTATGACACCGACTCTGTGTCCCCTCTTTGTGGGTGATTGTTGTCTCTACCTGCCGTCGATGGGCTGTCACTTGATGGCGGTGATGGGGAGGGAAGAGACGGTAAGGGGGGCAGTGAGACAGCAAGAAATTCGAGTCACAAAGCTAGAAAGAGAGCTTGATTGATTATGGCAGAGGTTTAGTACAGGGTGAAGATACTGTCGGAACATCCATGCATATGCATCATGGTGATATGACACTGGGGTGATGGTTGTATAAAGCGTACAGACGCACCAGCGTAACAATGGCAGCAACCTTGGCGTGCTTTCCGCATCATGACCTTTTGCAACACGGACATGCTTGGAATAGGAACGAACAACACCAAAGTCGTACTAAATGCAGCTGGGGGGGGGGGGNGGGGGGGGGGTTTATGTAACGGCCACCTACTCAGGCGAAGGTGGTGATGGCTACGTGTAGAATGGAAAAGAGGTTCCCCACCAAGGACCCTGAAAAATCATCACCAATCCACCCCTGCACACATCTCTCATCATCCACACACATAAACACACACACATACACATATACACATATACACATACGCACACGTACACGCGCAGACACACAACGACCACTCACTCCTCAAGTCACTCACTTACTCACTCACTCACTCACCCACTTCTCAGACGAACAGCGCCCAAAACACCACACACCCGCCATACGATCACACACACATACACCCCCGCCGTCCTAGACGTTTGCCCCCTGCCCACGCCCAAACAAGCAGAATAAGTCAAACCACAGCCATGGCGGCCCTCCCGCGCATCACCATCCTCGGGTCCCTCAACATCGACCTCGTCTCCTACGTGCCGCACCACCCGCTGCCGGGCGAGACCCTCACGTCCAGCTCCTTTAGCACGTCGCCCGGCGGCAAGGGCGCCAATCAGGCCGTCGCCTGCGCCAAGCTCTCCCGCTCATCCCCTGCATCCTCCTCGGCCCCGGCCCTGGCCCCTACCGCCGTCGTCTCCATGGTCGGCGCCGTCGGGCGCGACTCGTACGGCGACACCCTCGTGTCCAGCCTGTCGTCCTACGGCGCCGACACGTCCGGCGTCGCCCGCCGCGCCGACTTGCCCACGGGCATGGCCATCATCGTCGTCGACGAGGCCGACGGCCAGAACCGCATCATCCTGAGCCCCGGCGCCAACCACTCGCTGCGCCCCGAGCACCTGCCCGTCTTGCCCGCCCCGCTGCCGGACCTGCTCATCATGCAGCTCGAGGTGCCGCTCGACACGGTGCTGCAGGCCTTGGCCGCTGCCAGGACCGCCCGCGTCCCCGTGCTGCTCAACCCGGCGCCCGCCGTGCCGCTGCCCGCCGACGCCTACGACGGCCTCGCCCACCTCGTCGTCAACGAGACCGAGGCCGCGCTGCTGTCGGGCTGCGCCGAGTCCGACCTCGACGACCTGGCCGGTCTGCAGCGCGTCGGCGCCCAGTTCCTCGACCGCGGCGTCGCCAACGTCATCATCACCCTGGGCGGCCGCGGCGTCTTCTACGCCAACAAGGCCGGCGCCAGCGCTCTCGTGCCCCCCGTCAAGACCACCGTTGTCGACACCACCGCCGCGGGCGACACCTTTGTCGGCTCCTACGCGCTCGCCGTCGTCCAGGCTGCTGCCAGCAGCGCCGCCTTCGACATCGACGACGCCGTCAAGGTGGCCAACCGCGCCGCCGCAATCACAGTGGCCCGCAAGGGCGCACAAGTCTCCATTCCCTGGCGGGACGAGCTAGAATAGAGGGAAAGAAGAAAATGTAAAATACTAAATTCCTGCCATTGCAGTGTCTCTTATGTATCTCTATGGCAAGTGACTAGAACCATGTGCCCCAGTTCCAGATTCCCGAATCTCTTTTATTCCATATTCGACCTGCGACTCTCCTCAGGCCAGCCTCGTCCCGCTGACTGTTCGTCGACATTCTCGACATTCTCGACATTCTCGCTAATTTGTCTACGGAAGACCCCGGAGAGCTTCCCTTGCTGCTCTGCCGGGAGATGCACGCTTGACCACAGGCACTCTGACTACTGCCAACACCATCGTCCAAGTTGCTCTCACTTTCCTTGTCTCCGAACATGTCGTAAAAAGCGGAATCAGGCGCCTCGTTGCCGCGACCCAGCTCCTGCGGTACCGGCTCTCCCAAGGAGGACTTGCCGAGTATCTGCTGCATTGCTTCCTGCGCCTTTTCGACCCCCTAATGTCGTTCAATCAACTCTAGCAGTGGATGTGGCGCCGGCGCAGGCCGCGGCGACCAAGGCGACAGCTCATTGTACAGTTTGAGCGTAGCCGTGGCAGTAGTCTCCATCCTGGTCCGTATGTTGCTCACGCCGCTGCTTGTTCCCGGCGAGCAGTGGTCGGGAAAGGCCGAGTGGGAATACGTGACTCGGATCTGCATATACTCCACCCGAGTGTCGCCCAGCTCAAGCTCGAGGTCCTCTATGAGCTCTTCCGAACGCTGGCGTCGATGTCCCGCGTGCGTTGGACGCCTCACTGCCTCCTGCTCCAGGCAGACCTGGACGACGAGGAGAATACTTGAGCCAGCGTGGATGGTCCTGTCCCAATCAGCCAGTGCTTTGCAAGTTTCGAGCGACTTACGTTGGGAAATGCTGCTCCCCCAGCACCTGCACGACCCGTGTTCCTGGCATGGGAACGATATCGATACTGAGGTCGTAGAGGCAGCCGTACTCGAAGAACCGATCTGGCCAGAGTCAGCAACGCCCCGGCCATTGGCTATATCACTAACCTAACGTGTTTCCGATAAAGGAGCCTGTTGCCATGCCTGGCACGGACTGCAGAGTAGATGCCTGGGAAAGCCGACCAGAGACTTCTATGGCGACCCAGACACTACACTGGCCATGGTCCAAGCCCGTCGTACTCGAATCGATGGTGATGAATGGCGACAAGACATACGGCGCAGCCAGTGAGGCCGGGCCAGGTGTTGCATCCGGTGCCCCCGCCCCCTGGTGTTCTGCGAAGCGAGTCGTTGCCGCCTGCGCTGAGCATCTGATACTTGGGACGTCATCGCTCCCAGAACTAGATCGGCTCTTCCACTGTCCCACCAGCTCAAGTATCGAAGGCCGCCTCTGCCGCCGCATCCTCATTGCGGGCACCGACTCCGCGCCCTCCCTGCTGCGCAGCTCGACGTCCTCCGAAGCACACTTGGCCTGGCGCCGGCCCAGGGCGTGCAGCGTCCTGGACCCGCGCTTCTTCGACACCGTCAGGGACCAGTCCGCACCGGCCGACGCTACGGCGGCGCTGCCTGTGCTGCCGCTGGTCGACCTGCTGCTGCCGTGGGCGACGTGTCCCTCGTGGCTCTGGTGCCGCTTGATGATGCGCAGGGGGCTGGGCTTTCCGGAGACGCGCTGCGTGCTTGGGAGAAAACACCTCCCAGACACCACGTCTTCCATGAACCGAGTTTGCTCGTTGCAGGTATGTTGACTCGAGGTCTCTGCGGGCATCGCGTCGATCGCTGGCGGCGTTAGATGGTCGGCCCAGTGAACCTGGTGGCTGTCTCGTCTAGGTATAGTATGTGACTTGATGGTATTGCTTTCAGCGTTGCAGAATATATGACGGTAATCATAAGAGGAGCGGTATGTAAACGCAATGAATTCTACGTGGTATTCTCGTCGTAATAAGCTATGGGTATCAACAGTGCTCTTGCTTATCAGTCCTCGTAAACGGAAGGAACCTCTTCACAATCCAGACAAAGCTACAGCGAGCTCTCCAGGGTCCGCTGAATATTTTCCTGGATAGATTCCACCTCGTTGCCTTCCATCGAGAGAAAGCGGATCTTGTAGCTATTAGCAAAACTCGTAAAAGACTGGGAAACCCTTACAATGTCATCCGTCCCGGCAGTACCGTAAAGCACCGACTCGGACAGACTGGACGCAATGTTCTTCTTGACGCGGTCCTCCCAGACACCCTCCCAGTTCCACTCCCCAGGCCGCCGCGTTGCCACCGGGACAGGCGTGTCCTTGGGGTCGTCGGGCGTAGCCGCGCCGTCACCTTGACCTTGGTCCGCCGGCAGCTTCCCCAGGTTCCGCTGGTGCGTCCTCCAGGCGTGCCACGCTCCCGGGTTCCCCGCGGCGTCGAGCGGCACCGCGTTCAGAACCTGCTCGCTGTCAAAGGCGCTCTTGATGTACCCGAGCACGTCGTACGTCGACGTCGTCCGTCTGTCTGTCCTCATGTAGCTCGGGACCGAGGTGGCCGCGGTGGCTGCTGACTCGGGGCTTGCCTGCTGCGCCGCTGGCCCAAGGCGATCTGGTGTCGTGGCGGCGTGCTGACCGCTGGCCTGCCGGCTGGAGGGTGCGCTGCTGCGCTTACCTCGCCCAAACCAATCCGGGAAGCCGTGCCGCAGGCTAAATCCGCCGGGGGGCAGCCGCTCGTCGTCGGTCGCGCTTACGGTGCCGTTATCTTGGATGTCCGTCGTGTACATGTAGGTGGTCGAGGGCGTAATCAGCGGGTGGAACATCTCGGTAGAGAAGGTCACGAGCGGCGGCAGCGTGGGGTACGAATCGGGGAATGATATATGAAATCTCAGAACGGCCGGGGCGTAGGGACCTGGACGACGCTGTCAGCGTGGCGCTTCTCGATGGGGATGCTTCTGCCGACCTTGCCTAACGAAGAGGACGGCCGACCACAGGGCTGGGTCGTCCGGAGTGATGGCGACGAAGACTCCCTGCGGGCAAGCCTGCTTCAGCCCGGAGCTGTTACAGTAAGTGCACCATTCTGGACGTCAAGGATGGTGGCGTACAATTCTGACAGCAAATGCTGCCGCCGCAAGGCAGGTAGCAGCTCCATCGCGGCAGAGGAACGGCAGGCGTCGAGTTGTGAATGTTCAAGGGGGGGGGTGTGAGGTTGGATGCGTTTGGAGAGCTTCAACTATGCTGGGCGGTGAACAAAGCGGTCTGGGATTTTGCCGGTAAGAAAAAACATCGCGGGGTTGCTACGTAGTAGTGGCGGGGTATATCGTGACTCGACTCGACGTAATAGCTCGACAGACAGCTCTTTTGCGAGCTTGTCTTTTTTATACATTTAGATAGTATCACTACTCTAAGCAACCATCGGGAAGGACGTCACCCGATGCTGGCTACCCGTAGACATGACCTTACTTGCCTAGACGCTGCTCAATCTTGGCCATCTCCTTGGCCTTGATCTCGGCAAGCTCTGACTTGGAGACGTTGTAGGACGCCGTAACCTGGTTGAAGGGGTTCTCGGGGCTCTTTTCAAACTCCTTGCGGATCCTCTGCTTGCGCTGGTCCAGCCGTAGCCCCACCCCGCTACCGTCCTTCTTCATCTCGTCCAGGCGCCGCGCCTCGTACTTGGCGAAGGCCGCCGGGAACCTCCTCTCGGGGTGCTTGTCGATCTTGGAGTCGTCGCTGCCGCCGGCGAGGGTGAGCGCGTCGAGGGCGTTGTCTATGCCGCTGGCGTTGAGCGCAGAGGGCGAGTCGCTGTCGAGCTGCGAGAGATCCAGCCCTCGGGACTTCTTGACGGGAGCCTTTGTCTTCTTGGGCTCGGCGCGGCCGCCCACGTTGGCTTCCTCCTCGGCCATCAGGGCGTCCTTCTCCGCCTTCTTCTTCGCTTGCTCGGCCTTCTTGGCAGCCTCGGCTTCCCTGTGATGCTCGCCGTTAGGAGTGAAGGCAGAGTCGAGCGACGGCGACGGCGACTCACTTTTTGGCGTTACTCTTGGCTCCCTTCTGCCATTCTTCGGCTTCGGCGGCGGCCTGCTTGGCGTCCTCCGCGGCAGCCTTCTGCGCCGCGGCGTCGGCCTTGCGAGCGTTGCCCACAGCCTTCTTGCTGTTCTCTCCACCCTTCTTTCCAGCCATTGTGGACGTCGGTAGGTGATGCGTGCGTGAGTTGTCAGGGAGTATCTGGGATGCGTCAAGGGGCCTAGCAAGTCATCCGCCCGGGAAGCCTAAGCCAGAAAAAGAGGATCAAGCAGCGGGTTTTTTTGCGATCCGTTCCCTCGGTGCGAGGTTCCAGGAGGGGCGTGCGCCGCAGGTGGGTGTGCCTGACAAATCACGTCTCTACCGCGCCACCTTGAGCCTTGAACTCTGCACCCACCACAGACACAACTCCAGGCAGCAACAAGCCAGAGGCCAGCCAACGCATACCTGTCGAGCGAGAGGAGCATCTCATGACTGTAGCAGGCGCCTTGGAGAGGCCGAGCTGCCTTATCCTGCGTCCGTCCCTTCATCCCCGGATTGGGAGTCTGCGGTCCGCACTTACCCCCNCCCCATGGCCCATGACAGGGTCAAAAGCATCGTGACCTTGCCATGATGCTACGAAATACATACACCAACACAGCCATCCTCATCCTGCAGCACCTCGGCAGGCAATCTGCAACCAGGGCATGGGAGCTTCCCGCAGCTCGTGTACACTCTCTCCGCCACTCGCGATGGTCGCGATATGCATCATCTATAAGTCCACATGGGGTCTGGCATGCAGATATGGATGAGCATCCATGTCGTCCATACATGCGGCGATATACGGCTTTGGTACAAATGACGGGCCTTGGCCTGGCTTACCGAGCCACCCTCATCGAACTCTGCCTCCGCTTCCGCGTACGCCGCTGACATGCGAACCAACCAGCTTACGCACGCACTCCGCGTGATCTGCATCGTCATTGCAGGAATGAACAGGCCGAACTAAGCCCTAGGGTCCGCCGGGTTTCAGCTCCATCAGTTTCCGAATCTCCTGTCCTGCTCATCTTGGCTCATGCCGTTTTCGTCCTCTCACGGAGCCCAAATAGATAGACACGGCTGGCCAGCTCTGACCGGTGGACTCGTCGTCGCTTACACCAACCAGAGCGTTCGCCCCAAGTTGGGCGTGACCGGGACTTTCCATCTGCATCTGCAACTGCGTAGAGCACGGTCCGTCCCTAGGATTTACGGGCCAGCATCGCTCCGGCCCGTGTGAAGTCAGGCCCCATTTGGATCCCGTTCAGTCATTGCTCCTGTTACACAAAGATCCTCACCGATGTAGCGATGTGGCTGCATACGTGGCCTGGGCTCAACTCTGCAGGACGCACCTTGTGACGGAGCCGATAACAGGTATCGGCCTTCGGGTAAGTTGGCATTCCCCAGCAGCCCACGAACGATCCATCAGGCTTCACTTTACGAGCAAGAGAAGACGTCTTGGCCCCGGCCCGCTGCGCTGACGGAAATGCTCACTCACTCAGTGACCCATGAAACGGCCCCCAACCTGACATGGAGGCCGGGAATATACTCGGGGCAATCTAGACAAAGCAAACAAGGCGAGCATGGAGAGTTTGTCTTCATACTTCTGACTCATACGCGAGTATCCGTCAATGACAAGTACACCGACTCAAGGAACATGGGTCGAGATGTATTGTATCGACAGGAGTGTCGCCTAGCAGGGACCATGGAGGCTTAAAGCGGCCGAGGATGTTGGTGACAGATGTCGGTGAGGCAGGATGTTGGCCTAATGCGGTAGCAGAAGCGCGATAAGATGCAGGCAAGGGAGCCCAAAGCTGAGATCGGAGCAAGCACCCAAGTCTGCACACCCCAAGTCTACACAAATCCGAGCAGCCATCATCTGACTTTGTGCGGGGGATGCGAACAGAGCTGCAAGATGAGATGTCACAAGATCTCGCCTTGATTGGACCGAGCTGAACCTTTATGCCGCCCTCCATTCATTCTTGCACAGGATGCATGGCTATGTTCCATGCATACGTCCCCGTGGGTTTGCATGCTGTTTCGTGTGATGAGATGGGTAGGCAGGTGTCAAGAGTCCTGCTGCCCTGCCGCGATACCCGATCTTTTGACCTGTTGAATGCGAAATAAGTCAGGCCTTGTTTGTCGGTCTAGTATGGGCGTCGTCAAGGGGACTATGCATCGACCTCCTTGAGTCTGTGACAAAAGAAGAATGGCCGAAATGACATGTACGTTTTACATGCACCGCACCACCAACAAATCCATGCCCAATTTCCAGAGGCTCGTATCCGCAGCGACTAGTAGAGGTATGCTGATTACAAGACTCGTCGATACCGCCTGTCGTGAGTAAGAGGCTGACGATCGGCACTGCCATGCATCTTGTTGCTTAAGGACAAGGATATCCAGGCAAGCCGACACAGGCTGAGACTTTGCCGAGCTCAACATTTCCCTCACTCGGCGAGCTGCATCAGGCACCACACGCTTCACACAAGACTACGCAAATGCCGGCAGACCGAAGAGAAGCGTCTTTGCACAAGCGAGACACTGACTTGCTGGGGCTTGAACCACGAGGGTTAAGAATAGGATTGAGGAAGTATTTCTCGTGGGAGATCTAGCACGGCGATAGCCGTCCCTTCATTGACAGGTCTTGCATCAAGATGCCTCGTAACATTGGTCACCCAACTGGACGGCTGGCGCCATCAAGCGTGTGCTTTCCCATCAGGGTCTGCCGGCCAGAATAGCATCGTGCAGGTATCTCAGCTGAGCGTCTGCGGTAGGATCATGTCGCTTTGACCTGGCCAGGGCAGGCCACAGGCATCCAGGCTCCGGTTGACAAGCATTGGCGAACCATTTGGGAGGGGTTTCCTGTTTAAGACACATCGGCAGACGTGGCTATGGGCGTGCACCTTGTAGTACCATAATAAGCTCCAACGCCAGCGACGTCGTCATAGCCTCATTGCAGGCGGTCCAGACCAGGGCCCCAATGAGGGCTGACACCGGCCATGCGTACCTCGCCAGATTCGGTATGCGGCTTCCTTTTGCTGGCCAGCGGGCGTCGCAGCCTTGACCAGGCTGAACATCGGACTGTGCGGGTATGTAGCGGTCACCAAACTCCCGGGAACCCCCGCAAGCTTGTTGAGATAGCGTGCGGCGGAATTGTGTTGGTTGGCCGGTAAAAGGGCGTCTTCTCACCGCCAGAGTTACGGTGACAGATGCAGCCGGGGCGGCTCACTGCTGACACGGAGCCCAACGGTACAGTACCCACGCTCGGCGAGGCAGCGAAGACCAGCATGGTATCGCCTTGACATGTACTGAGCTCGTTTAATAATCGAGGGTTGCAAGGGAAGATGGTTGCAGTGTGCATCTTGGGAACTCCTGCCCGAAAGGTTGGGAAACACATCATAGCCCTGTTGACTTAGAGACAGGTGTCTGTGTGTTCCACTGAGGCTTAGGGTAGGCAGTTAACGCCAGGAGCACAGAACCAAAGTCGGCCAGTCGGAATAGAAGAACCACTACCCTTAGTAAACGCCGCAGAGCGATCGCGGTAGCGGAGACTGCAAGATTCTCAACCTTGACGAGGTGTATGACAGAGGGGAACACTACCTCCAGATGCCGCGAAGCTGTGCAAACGGAAGTAGACGCTCGCCCGAACTTGTTCCAACCAAGGCTGCAGGATTTGGTCAGTCCTTGCGATGCAGTAGAGGCAGCTGGGCAAGACAGGCTTTGAGAGACCATTAATTTAGAGATCGAGCAGAGTAAGATACTCGGCCGCCCTTTGGTGTTGCCCGTCGTGCTCATTATCGTTCGTTTTTTGTAATTTTTTTTGGGGCACTAGCAACGCACAAGTTTTAGACTGATGAGGTGGTAGACACCAGCGCTGAGTTGCGCCGTTTCATTTGGCCGGGATCCAAGCCGAGTTCCCCGTCCCCCCGTGATTGTTGTGTGATGCGAATCATGTCTTGGGCTAGGCGATTGGTAAATGAAGATCACTCTGCCATACACTGTGCGCACGCCCCTGTCCGCCCCTTTCTGGACAGATTCATCCCACTCCTCCTGGCACAAGGATGGACTTGTTTCGAAGGTTTCGAGAAGGTCCAAGGGCACCGGGGTCATCAAATCAAGCCCCAACCTGATCGTGGGCTTTACCCCGGTTGTGCTATTCTGGAAGGATTCGCCCTGCCCCCCCTCCAAGGCAGGAATGAAGCGGGCGCTCAAGCGTTACTGCACATTTGCAAGTGGCTGAAAGGCGGTGGTTAGTCCCCGAGCAGTCCAGCGGTCGAGCCGCCTCCTACTATAGAGACGAAGTCGTTACCTCTTTGGTCAATTCGAGATGGAAGATGGTGCAGCCATAAGCAAGTCTGTCGTTGACGTTGCGAGCTTCTGGACGCAACGTCTGCAACGCCACTCTGTCTCCCTTGCAAGCAGAACCCTAGTGAGGCGTGAGTCGCCTTGTCCTGCGGTACGGATTCTGGCACAGCATCCGTAGCATTTGCCGTCAATGGCCTCGAGGATCTCGAAGCGGCAGCCTTGCATCAAACAATGGAACGGCAAGCCGCAGCGTGCAGGTCTCGTGCATGGCGTCGCATCCAGCCCACCGGGACCATCCACCTACCCCACCCCTCTCTGCGAGAATTCCACCCAATACGATGGCAAAGGTCAAGCCGTGATGGAAGATGGTGGCCCCCTCTGTGGCCACTCGGCTGTTCCCCTTGGATGGGGCGCCATGCGGTGCCTCTGCCTGTGGGACTAGGGGAAACCGTTTGACTTTCCGGTCTTGACCGGTGCACTGCGCACTTCTTTTGGCTGCGGAGCATCGAGAGGGAGGCCACCCCTCGCCCCCTTCAATCAATCATCCCGGAAGGTAAGGAAACCTTCCCCGGGCGCGTGGACACGCAATAAACTAACGGTAGGCGAGATTTTGCTGGTTCTTGAGCACAGCCAGCCCGTTGCGAGTCTCGCTCGATGACGCCATGATGATTTCTGGGCAGTTCGAGAACGGAAGGCACGGTTAACCAGCGGGTACTGGGAAGGAGGAAGGGTACCTTGGGTATTCCGTACTGGACCTAGGGTGGTGCCATTTGGCGGTGAGTTCGCGGGCCCTCTGCGACACGTACACTACCTCCTTAGTCAACGGCTTTGATTGTCGGATCCTTCGTGGGAAACGAGCCGCCCTTCCACTGTACTCGCATCAGACAAATTGACGTGCCCACGCCGTCGGGTCTTGCATCAACTCCCGCAACACGATCCTCGCCTAACCTGCTGCTGCATGAAAGACCTGCATGCAAGCGCAATGCACGTGCAGCTACCCGTCGAGACGGTGCGGCCATGTAAGGCAGGCGCCTGACGAACCTCAAGGTAATTCATTTCCAACTTCTGCAGTACGAGTTTCTGCGACGTACCATAGCAGCCGCACATGACGAAAGATTTGCCCCAGGAAACCAAGATGCTCAATTTCATGGCCATCCCCTGACGCTCGCGCCCACGACCTGGATGAGAACACCAAGGGTTCGTTCAGCAGCATGCCTGTCTGCTGCGGAACCCGGTTGCGACCCTGGCTGGGCTGGCTTTTGCCCATTTTGCAACGTGCCAGCCCCGCAGCCAATGCAATGGCGGCACAAGGAGGGTGGAACAGGTGGTGTGCATGTGGCGCGTGCCCAACCGCTATGGCCGCTCTATGATCACTGATCCTAGATGGCCGTTGGCCCTGACCGGAATCGTCCTCGTCAACATCCGGCCTGCGGTGTAACGCGGAAATGTCGTATGAGCAGACTCGGTGAGTCTGTGCATGAGAAGCTTCTCGTGTCAGGCTCTCATTTGACGGAGACAAGGGATACAACCACGCCAAATGTTTGTTCTCTCCCGCGGAATGCAGAGTCTGGTCATTCACGATGCTGTCGGGCTTGCCATCGCCCTACAATGTATTGCACAGTACGAAGCAGCCCCGAGCGGCAAGCACCTGTCCTTGTCTGAGCGACACGACGCGGTTGGCAGGAACTGCCCCTCGTTAATCAGTTCCCCGGCAACTCTCCGTTCGGAGCCCGGAGCGCTGGGTGTCAGCCTGCCAGGGCACGCCCAGATCGTCCGTATCTGAAGCAAGTCGCGCCCGGGGTGTCCCCAGCATCTCAACGTCCCCCCACCTCTTGGCCGTTGGGGTAGAGGTCCACCTCGGACGATTCACAATTGCCCTTGGGTTCGCTCAGTCATCACATTGTGGTGCATCATCGGAAGTCAAGGGGTGTGTACGAAGCACGGATATTACCAGAGGACGGAATCACCGCCTTTTGCAGCTCGACTCTTTATTGGACACTTGGGCTTATGATCCTAGCACCCCTGGACTAGTTCCAGCCGGGTGGGACAACGCCATGACCGTGGCGTGCCAGGCAAGTCAGGGGTCCGAGCATTCGACGGGCGTCTTTTGTTGAGTGACAAGAGCTCAGGCTGCCAAAAGACAACATCTGCTGATGCCACTCCGCTGGAGGTTTCGATGCGCACCTCTTCAACTCCCATGATCTTCATCTGGCAGGATATTGCTGTCTAGGGCACCAACCGCGAGACTTCAAACGAGGCAATATTCCGATTGTGCAAACCCCGCGGTCCTCAAGTACCGCCACAGTGGTTCTGCTGCTTATCCCTGACAGCCATGCCACATGGCCTCGGCATCTGGCTGCCAAATTACTCTACGAATACAATCTTATACGAACCGGGGTCAAGCTTCCCATTGTTATCCTGGCATTCCTGGCATCCGGGGCTTACCCTGCACGAGCAGGCTTCATTGACCACAATATCGGCGGTTCAAGTCCAAAAGCGCTAAATGTTATACCTGGGAATCAGATGCGAGGTCTGCGGCCCCGAACCTTGGTAGATAATTTTATTCAACCGTTTGCCCTCCGGACTGCAGCTCGGCGTGTCCAAAGGAGCATAAGCTATCATGGAACCCTGTTTAATCAATGTTCAACCTCACAATTCGGGGCGGAGTGAGTGTTCCATCTGCCCCGCAGCAGGATGGTATGGTGGAAGGATGTGTCAATTGCGAGACTGGAAATTTGCAGGACCGCCATGAGCTTGCATCATTAATACGTGGCATTAGTCCCGTTCTTTTCCATTGTTCCACATCATTTTGTTTAGATTTCAGAATGACGGCAAAACTCCGCCCATGGTAACGAATCAGACGACAGCGCCGCAAGGTATGTTCTACGACTCCTAGTAGCCTGCTTCCTGACGGGTTGGTGACCTATCCGACCCGGACCCACGGCTGCAGCGGGCAGTCGATGCAATGTAACCAATCGGCCGGATCGGGCTGCGACGTGGCTTTCGTGGAAAGTGCTGAAGTGTGCCCGCAGTTGAGAATGGGCGGGTAGGCAGCCTGCGGCTTTCGCAGATGCATGCCATGGGATCCTGCAGTCGTACTGCATCGCCCGTCCTTTATCCTTCCGTCACATATACACAGGGCAGAAGCGCACGCGTACGTCAGCTGACATGTTGCCGCAATTGTACTATCTCACCAAAGCCCATTGCCAAGGTGCATATGGCTCGTTGGGCGCCGCCTGAGCCACGATACCCAACCCGACAGAATGTAAAAGGCAAACCCGTGTGAGAGGGACTTCCGTTGGACCCGGCGGGGACCGATGCTGAGCAAGGACCGAGGACCCAGTAGGATGCCACCTTGCGGGTAAGCGGTTCCCCAGAACTCGCCTCGACTCTATGCTACACCACCGTGTGGGATGTCTTGGATTCCTTGACCTCAAAAGCACGACGTCACCGCTTTGGTTAGATTGAATGCAAGCTGCAATCCTCACTAAAGACACTGTGTCTCAGATGCTCCCCAGGCAAACTAGAGATCTGTTGAGCTGCGATGGACTTGAGATGGCAGTTGAAGCTCCCTTCTTTCGGGTGGTGAATCATGTAGAACTCGGACCCATGTTCATCCTGATCGTCTCAATAAAACGTACGGTTTCGGGTCTATTCATGGGGAGGGGGCGATCTCGTGGTAACCTTGGCCCATCCTGTACCTTCACCGCCTCCCTCGATTCCAGCATTCCTGTACACCCGATTTCGACTGCCCCAGTCTTGTGTCAGCCAGCAGCGGGCTTAGCCGCCGCGTCGTTGTCCGCCTCATTGAATACATTACCTCCCACTGCAGACCTGGTGTACACGACACTGCCGGCGGGGCACTCCTTCGTAAGCTGCCGTACCGCATGAAACCCGCCCTTCGGACAAGCGTTCCATGGGCAGAAGGAGGGGCAGGCCAGTATCGAGCAACATGACCTGGCTGTGCACACTGCCTGCCCGATTCACGCTTGGCGACCTGGGTGACACTGGCTAGCTGGGCGGGCTACACGATGCTGCCAGCTCATCGCGAGCTCACGGTGGATTGGGAGGATCGACCTCTGAGGATGAGTTGGCCAGGCCACGGGATCCGGGTGCTGCCAAACGCAGAACATCTGACAAAGAGGCATACGGGGCTATTGGCAGTTATTGGCTCGGGAGCCCTTCGCCTGCGCAGCCATGCGTGGCAGCCGTATCACTTGATGCACGGATTGCAAGCGTTCTTGGATCCAACATCGACTTGGGGGGTTGTACGTGCCAATCTCCAGACGACCCGGAACGGAGAAGTGGGCTTGATGAGCAAGGTGCTGCCACGTGCTACGGTGACCCAGCAAATTCCCACATGTCGTTGAAATACGACGACGGATCCCCCAGGCTGTACGGATACACATTCTTGTCTTGGCGAGGGAATTGTTATGGCCATAAATCACGCCTGTTTCGCAGGGACGGGGCCCAGCTTCCGAGGAAGCAGCGTAGGCTGTCACGGCTAGTTAAAGTTGCCGCGACGTGACACCAAGTACAGACTAAGGCAGGCTCTCCGAGCCTTAGAGAAGGCGACCGTTGCTCAGCATGGACTCCAACGGAGAGGAGGCTAGAACAAGAGACTAGAGACTTGCAAAGTACCCGAGGCGTCAGAGTAATCAACACTAAGCCATGTGGTGGCCCCCGGGGAGGGCGCCCGAAATAGGGTCAACCGACATCAGGCTCATCTTCCAGGCGGCGGGCCCCAAGGACTCCATACCGAAACCCCCAAGGCGTTTGATCACGATGTTAGTCCAGTCCACTGGAAGGAAGACCCAGCGAAACCTTCTCTGACTCTTCCATGAATTCGATTTGAGGCTCCACCTTACTTGATGCGTTGATTTCTGTCCCCGAAATGTCCTTTGTTAGTGCCGCTTCCGGGTTCCGCCCTCGTTATGTGCTGCTCGTCATACCTAGACGGCTCGGCCGCGTGACTTGACGAAGCATTCATCTAGTCCCTTTGTCCCCTATTCCAGGACACCCTTTACCCCTCCCTCACCTCACACCCCTCGATTTGCCTTGTCCTCTGCCCTGGATGTCCCCCTCCCCCCGGGCGGTTATAGCCCTGCCCTGCCCTGCCCTGCCAGCCACTTGCTCTCAGCCCTGGCCTGGCATTGCATTGAGGTGCTGTACCTAAAAGGGCAACGCCTGCGTTCGGACGCGACAGGCATCTCCGCGTATCCATGGGTTGGTTGCCTTGAAATACCCTCCTATTGAGCAGGTGGGTTGCGTTGTTAAGAATGGGGTCAAAGTGGGAGGGAGGGACGAGGGATAGGAACAAAAAAAGAAAAGAAAGAAAAGGATGAAAGAAGAGTGGAGCCTGAGCGAAATTGGGGTGTGCGAGGGGTGTGGCAGTAGATTGGGTTGGACGTTGTGGTGCCGCAGGGAAAGTGCAAGTGGGCTTCCGGACACGCCCCTCCCTCTTCCCAAGTCGCTGCCCCGGGAAGGCAGGACCCACGGCCCACCGACCCATTGTCAAGTTCCTGGACAGCTTGTTTCGCCGCATCGTCCTCGTCGTGGGCTAAGCATGGAGATCTGCTCATGGCCCGTCTGTTTGGCGTAGGTCACCGCCCGTTGCCATCTCTGGGTCCCCTTGGATCTGTGGTGTGTACTCTGTACCGGCCCGGCAAGGGGCACAGGGCTACAGCCAGGCCCTATGCCATCATGGTACCGGTACACCCCGGCCGGGCCCCATGGCTTGACACTCTCATCCTTTGGCCATTTATTATATATCTGTTTCCGCTCTCCCGCTCCTCGGATGCCTGCTCGTCTGCTTTGCTCTTGGCCTTCATTCAAGCTTGGGTTTTGCTTAGTTTTTTATTTTTTTTGCGACTTGCTGTTTCTCTCACACGCCTCGCTCTTGCATTTGCAGCTTGTTATACACATGATTCACGCTCCATCTTCACAGCCGCCAACTGCCCTCGATTCACACAGCCCGCCGCCCCTGCACCAAGAGTCTGCTACCGGTGGCTCTTCTCTTATCGCCAACCGAAACACTCCTACAGACTTGAAGTTTGTTGCCGGCATTGGCGCGCCATCGTGGTTTGCCCACAGCATCGACTCTTACTCCACAACTTGGTGGTGTAAGCCGCATCAACACACCCCTACGACAGCACTTGCTACACCCTTACCACCATGAGGACAACAAAGGCCGACAGCCCGGTGCGCAGGGGACGGTCCGATCGAGTCGGACGTCGCGCACCACCATTCCCAGCGCAGCAGATGTTTGTATTAGGTATGTCTTGGCACTGATCTTGCACCTGGCCTCGTACTGACCTAATCTACAGCCTGCTGCAGGATATGCGAGCCCATTGCTTTCATGTCGATCTTTCCGTACATCTACTACATGATCGAGGACTTCCACATCACCGACGACGCCAGCCAAATCTCCGTCTACGCCGGCATGGTTACTTCCGCCTTCACCTTGGCCGAGTTCTCGACAGGCGTCATGTGGGGGAGACTGAGCGACAAGATTGGGAGGAAGCCTGTTCTCCTGACTGGCCTGATTGGCACAGCCATCAGCGTCTTGGTCTTTGGATTTGCCCCTAGCCTGCCGGTGGCTCTCTTTGCACGCGCTTTGGGGGGCCTGCTGAACGGGTATGGACTGTCTTGTCTGACGATGTTGCAGATGCTGACTGTAACAGCAACATTGGCGTTTTGCAAACCACGGTGGCCGAGCTGGTCACGGTCAAGGAACAGCAGCGTGAGTAGTCTATTGATCCTTCAGACGTTGACTGTGCTAACGACGAAGCAGCTCGCGCCTACACGATCATGCCCATGGTTTGGTGCATCGGGTAAGTACTGCTGGGAGTCCATACTGCGCCGTTTGCTGACGTTGTTGAAGATCCATCGTCGGCCCAATGATAGGCGGTGCCCTGGCGAGGCCTTGCATCAGTTACCCCGAATTATTTGCCAAGGGCACCATCTGGGACAGATTCCCGTACCTGCTGCCCAACCTCTTCAGCGCGATCATGGTACTCTTCGGCGTCATTGTCGGACTTTTGTTTCTCGAGGAAACCCACGAGGCAAGGAAGCATGAGCGCGATCGGGGCCGTGAACTGGGCGCCTACATCTCCAGCTTCTTTGTACGCTCGTGCGGTTGCAAGGGCCGCTCTAGGGCTCCCGAAAAGGAGGGACTTTTGGAGCACGACCAAATCGGATACCAGACCGCCGAGTCTTCGCGAACGAGAGATTCGGACTCATGCAGAAGTGAGAGTCTCCCAGCCTACCGAAGCCGCGACAGCTCGCCCAACACTGGAACTTCGTCACGACCCCACTCCACCATGGAAGACGACGACGACTTGGTGGTCAAGCCTACAAAGATCTTCACCAAGCCCGTCATCATGAACATCATCTCCTACGGCATTCTGGCCTTGTAAGTTTCTCTAAAGCAGTCAAGGTGTTAGTTGCTAATCGGACGGCAGCCACACAATGACGTTTGATCAACTACTCCCCGTCTTCCTGAGCACGGCACCCCCGGAGAAGCCGATCGTGGATCTGCCCTTCCGCTTCGTTGATGGATTCGGCCTCGATACGAAGACGATCGGGTTCATCATGTCGGTCCAGGGCATCTACTCGCTGCTCTCCA
Source organism: Stachybotrys chartarum (assembly GCA_001021365.1). Taxonomy (NCBI): domain Eukaryota; kingdom Fungi; phylum Ascomycota; class Sordariomycetes; order Hypocreales; family Stachybotryaceae; genus Stachybotrys; species Stachybotrys chartarum. The sequence continues at coordinate 714,370 of LDEE01000003.1, read as the reverse complement.
ACTTCGTCATCGTCCCGCACGTTACGCGACGCCTTGGTTCCCTGCGGCTGTTCCGTTTCCTGGCGTGCTCGTACTTCTTGCTGTACCTGGTCACGCCGTACCTGGTTCTCCTTCCTCAGCAGTCTCGAATGCCGGTCATTTACACGCTCGTTATCTGGAAGTGCACCTTTGCGACCATGGCCTACCCCAGCAATGCCATTTTGCTAGCCAATTCAGCCCCAAATAAGCAGGTCCTCGGAACCATCAATGGCATCGCGGCGTCGACCGCGAGCCTGTGCAGGGCGCTCAGCCCTACATTGTCGGGAATCCTGTACACGATGGGACTGCAGACGGGCTACTCTGGCTTGGCTTGGTGGTTCAGTGGGCTCGTCACTATTGTTGGTGCCGTCCTGAGCACCCAGATTACCGAGAGCCGACCTCAGGATACGTTCCCCGAGGAGTTTTTTGAGGAGCCTCTGCTTTGCGATTTCGACGAGGACGAGAGCGTTTGACCCAACAGCGCGCCATCCGGACCGCCTTACGCTATATGATGTTTTAATTACACGATTTCTTTTTACTATACCCCCATGGAGTTCAAAAAGGCAGGACAGGAGTTTATAGAGGGTGGATAGACTTATTGGACAATGGCACGGAGCCAGGATTCAGGGGAAGAAGATGAAGAAGAAGAAGTAGAAGAAGAAGATGACGCAAGGTTCTCGCGATACCATGGTGATTTGGAAGGGCATCAGCCCAGCAGGCTTACGCTGCTTACGTTTATAGGGCGATAGAGCCGAATGAATATGAAAGCACGAGTGCAAACAAACTAAAAGTCGTTCCAGTGCAGGGAACGAGGTGTTTTTGAAGTGACTGTTACAACCGCCAAGACAGGGTTGCAGAAATTGGCAGGTAAGGATGGGGATGTCGAAATGAATAGGAAATCGGGACTCAGAGGCCGCCACGTGATGAAGATAGGATAAGAGGTTCTCCGTCGATAAGTAGGTAGCCAGGCGAAAGGTAGGTCAAGGAGTTAGCCGGTTATCATTGTTATCGTTGGACCAGCAGCTGGAGGGAAGATGGCCGAGGTAGCTTGGCTCCTAGCCGGTTGCTCGATAGAATTGAGTAATGGGCGATCTGCACTAGTTGGGCCAGGCGAGCATGTACCTCCCTGATGTGGACGGATGCGACCTCGTCAGGGTAGGGGGTTGGTTGGTGGGCTCTGCTCCATGCTGGGAGCCCCCGAAAGGAGAGCTCAGCCTTCCGGTGGTGCCCAAGGCGCCCGGAAGTTGCTGAGTATACGTATCTGTCGACGGGATGCCAGCGGGCTCCAGATCAAGCGTCAATTGGCTCGGCTGCCACGACGGGACGAAGGACAGCACGCGCGGCACAATCGCGCAAGAGCCGTTATCAATGGCCACTACGGATCAGGTCAAGCCACCGAGCATGGTCCCCAACGACTGGTGTGGCAGCGACGGGTCTGGGTGCGGGGCCCGCCAAAGATGGGGGTCCAAGGTCCCTTATCAGCACGCCCAAAGGCAGCGCAGCGATGCTTCGGATAAGGCCTTGCAGCGAGCGCTCTTCTAACCCCCAGCTTGCACTTTCTGCTTCGTTCCACCCGCGACTTCTAGATTGCGCGCCGCGTTGTAGTCCCGAGGCACTCTTGACGTTGCTGCTGCTGCTGCTGCTGTTCTTGTGGTTTTCGGCCGCTTGCTCCCGCCACTGGAGCTGTACTCGTCGCAATCGGTCATGAGGATCGTGGCCGCTGCCCAGCCTCACCATCAGCGACACACCAATCGAATACCGCACAAGCTTGTTGAATCCGCCGACGAAGCGACAATGGATCGATAGGCAACGCCACTGCCACGACCAAGCATAGAGAAAGTGGGTAGGCAAGCATCGACCAACGATAGGCCATCAAGCGCTATCGCGACCAACGCAGCCTTTGCCTGCGCAGGGCTCACCGTGCGTCCTGCGACCCCGTGATATCATGCCCTCGCACGACCACCCGTCCCTCAGCCCAAAACCCCAGAAGCGCCAGCGCCTGTCCTACGACAATGGCTCTCCGCCCAGCGAGCGCAGCCCGACCGATCTCTCGGCCGACCCGGGCTCCGCGGCCGGCTCCGCGGGCGGGAAGCCGGGCCAGAGCAGCAACTTCCGCAACGTGAGCGCCTGCAACCGGTGCCGTTTGCGCAAGAACCGCTGCGACCAGAAGCTTCCCAGCTGCGCCAGCTGCGCAAAGGCTGGGGTGGCGTGCGTTGGCTACGATCCCATCACCAAGAGAGAGATCCCCCGCAGGTACTGCCCATCTGAAATGAAGGTATCGTGACGAGGACGCTGACCGTGCCAAAGCTACGTCTTCTATCTTGAAACCAGGGTTGAGAAGCTAGAGAGCCTTCTCGCTGCCAACAGCATCCCCTTCCCGCCTGCTGAGAACCTGGAGATATGCTCACGTGCAGCCGTCGATGCAGCTGGGCTGGAGACCGGATACTCCGTGCCCTCGGAAGATGGAGAGCATGGTATGCCCAAGCCGCAGGGCCAAGCGGTAGAGGCTTTGAAGGCCAAGAAGCAGGATCAGAGCCCGACGATGCTCAACATTGTCAGCCCCTCGAAACCGAGGTCACTGGCCTCCGCCTCGGGCGTATCCTTTGCACGGGTCGTCTTCGCGGCGGTCCAGTACTCCGTCTCCGACCAAGTCGGCGCTGGCCACCAGGGGGTCGGCGGCGGCGGCGGCGGCGGCGGAACCTCAATGCGCGACTCCTTCTTTGGCCTGCACACCAAACCCACCATCAAGCCGGCGGCTTTCCCGGACAAGGATGTCGGGTTGAGACTGGTCCAGCTGTACTTTGGACACGCCAACCCTCAGATTCCCATCCTGCACCGCGGCGAGTTCATGCAGATGTTTGAGCAGGCCTACGCAAGTCCGCCTCATGCTCGGGGCGCGCGGGAGCTCTACATGCTCAACATGGTCTTCGCCATTGGCTGCGGTGTCATTGTCGGTGAGCCCGTCAAGACAGAGGCGTCGGACGATGCCAAGATGTCGCTGGCGGCGAACAAGCCACGCAACGAGCCGGAAGAGTATCATGCCAGTGCTATTGTCCACCTGGAATCTTGTCTGAGCACAAGCGGTGGAGGTCTGGATGTCTTGCAGGCGGTTCTACTCCTCGCCAACTTCGCCCTTCTTCGACCCGTGCCCCCTGGACTTTGGTGCGTCTCATCACCACGTGTGTTCCCCGGTTTGTTCTGACTGTGCTGCAGGTATATCATAGGAGTCGCCGTGCGTCTTGCCGTTGATCTGGGCTTGCATCTGGAGGACAGCAGCACCATAGACGGCACGTTCCACGATCCAACCTCAGATCCTGATCAAGGACATCCGGCAGGTGCCAGAGAAGGGACAGAACAGGATCGCGGAAAACGCCAATGGATCCGCGACAAGCGGCGTCGGCTTTGGTGGTGCACCTACTCCTTCGATCGGCTTGTGAGTACCTGCGTCGGCAGGCCGTTTGGGATCAACGACCAAGTCGTCGTGACGGAGCTGCCATCCTTGCTGGACGACGACTACATCACACCGACAGGCTTCATCGACCCCCCGAACCTGGATCAGCCGAGCTACAAACACGTTGCGCACCACTACTTCCGGTTGCGCCTGCTGCAGTCCGAGATTGTGCAGGTGCTGCAGTATAACCAAGCGCAGGCCTCGCGGGCTGTCTCGCGGCCCAAAACCTATCCCGAAATGCACGACCACCTGCCGTCTCCCTTCCTCGTCCAGTTCGACTCGTTCAGGTCATGGCGCATCGACATTGACAGGAGGCTCTATCAGTGGAAAAACTCGGCCCCCACGCGGCTTGACACGGGAGTGCCGTTCTCGACCGAGTTCCTCGAACTCAACTACTGGCAAGCCATTGTTATGCTCTATCGGCAGAGCCTCAGCGTCCCGGCGCTCTTCGAGGGCGAGTACAACACATCAAACGAAGTCAACAGCCCGACATCATTCACGGCCGAGCTACGCGAGGACGAGGACCGAATCTACCTAAAGGTTGCAGAGGCCGGGCAGAAGATCCTTCGCATATATCGACAGCTGCATCTTAGCGGTCTTGTCAGCTATACATATCTATCCACTCACCATCTCTTCATGGCAGGCATCTCCTATCTGTACGCCATCTGGCACTCGCCTGTTGTGCGGAGCCGACTTGTAAGTCTAAACCCCCATCCAAGCAGAGACGCTTTGCGGTGCTAACGCTGCGTAGACCATGGATGAGGTCGACTTTACCGTCCTGGCAGCCAAGTCAGTCTTTACCGACATGATGGACAAGTGCCCGCCTGCCGAGACATGCCGGGACGCCTTTGATCGGACGGCAAAGGCCACTATAAAAATGGCCAGCTCGACCGGTGGCTTTGGCCTCCCCGATCGCCGACACCGAGAAACCTCCAGCTGGTCCTCGGACGCACCACCGCTGCGGACGAAACAGCACCGCCAACACAAGCCCGACCAGGCGACCTTCCTCATCGACATGCAGCTGGCCGACAATCACTCTTCTTCGGGCATGTCCGGCGGCGGCGACACTCATTCGCCCGCGCTGTCCGTGGCCAAACCTTTCGAGTCGGAGGCCTTCATGATGCCACGTAGTCGACCGAGCCCTGCCGAGCGAACCCACACCCAGGATTCGGCGTCCATGGATCCCTCCATGTCCACGCCATCCCCGGCGAGCCGTCGCCAACCGGCGGCCCACAGCGCCATGCTCAGCCCCCAGCTGGGCATGGCGGGCTCCCTGGACATGTCCGACACGAGCGGCACCATGGAGTTTCTGCAGAACCTCGGCCCCGCTCCCAACGGCGACCTCTCGGGCCTGGACCAGCCCCCGCTGGACCTCGGCTTCGGCATGAACTGGGACGGGCTGCCGGGCGACTTTGGCGACGGCCAGCAGATGAACCTCTTCGACACCTTCTTCTTCGGCGGGCCTCAGGGTGGCAACGGCGGCGGCGGCATGGGCATGTGATCCTCCCTCAACGCGAAGAAGGACCTCTTGAATAAGAATAGATGATGACTATTTGACGACATTTCGGAACGACATATACCACCCTCAGCGTTGCAGCGGAAGAAAGGACACAAAAGGCAGGTAGGGAGAACCCGGGAGTCATTGGAGTATGCTTTTTAGTACGGGGACATGGTCCATGGGAAGAGATTTTGTCGAGTATTTACGGGAAAAGGGGGAAGGGGGAAGGGGGGGAGGGGATAATAATTTACTATTCAGGCTGCACTTGACGCGACCGCGCAGTATCTACGCCGCCCGTGTGTTCAATGCCTCGAATTCGAAGTGATGGCTATCTACTGTGATATCATTTGACTGCGTTAAACCCAAGACACGCTCGCAACACCAGGACTTCCACCAAAGACAAACCCAAAAAAAAAAAAAAAAANCGGCTCCGTCACGTAGGTGCTGGCGCCGTCGTACGCGGCCGCCACGGGCGCCCCGAAGTTGAGGCCGTAGTACACGAGGAACAGCACCAGCAGGAACGCCGCCACCGAGCCGATGACGATGGCCGCCACCACCCCCGGCGACGGCGAGCTGTCGAGCTCCCCGTAGTCGGCCGGGATGGCGTGGAAGTCGTCGCTGTCGTCGTTTTGCCGCGGGGGCAGGAGCGCGGCGGCGCGGCCGAGGACGAGGGAGAGGGCCGGCATGGTTTCGGGCCGGTTGGCTGCTGCTGCCCTGCGAGAAGGGAGGTAGGGTCGAGGGTTTGCGGGAGAGGCAGAGCCGGCGATGGGGCGGTCCGGAGGGTCGATGTGCGTTGTCGCACTTGGGTATCAACTGATGCGAGATGCTGTCATGGAGGTCGATTGGACCTTGTTCCCAGCCAATTTAGGATTTTTCCGAAGCAGCGATATCGATTTAATGGGCGAACTCCTTCAAGCGACGCCTATCTAGTAAATAGGGCCATCCAATTCATCGCAACGAGGTGAAATTTGGGAATAACGGTGTTGGGAGGAAAAGCATGGCGGATGGATGAGCATGGGAGCTTGTAGTGCGAGCCTGGTTGCGGGGCAGCGGCAAGACCCTTGTCCAGGCCCATGTCCACAAGGCCAGGTACCTCGTCGCATGGAATTGCATGGGCGGGTACTTGGATGCTCCGCAGCAGCTCCATAGCCCAACCACTTCACCGTTGGCCGCTTCTGATGGTCATGACGATCGACGTCTCGCAGGGCTTCAGTAATAATGTCACGTCCTTCCGCAAGGTAGACTGTCTGGGCTAAGACTACTCGAATAAGGATATAGCTGGGCGTTCCTGTCAAACAGTCCACTAAACCACTACACCTCCAGCACATACAGCTCCCCCGTGCTGTCGCTCGTCATAAACACCCTTCCCTTCTTGTCCACGGCAATGCTCACCGGCCGAAAGCAGTCGTCGGGACACTTGTCCATATATCGGTTCCACAGCAGAGGCGCTTCTGCGTTCTTGCTGGTTGAGTCCGCCACAGGCATGCCGTTGCTGAAGGGGATCTTGCTGAGTCGGAACCCCGTGGGAACATCACGATTCCTGCCATCGTTAGCATGATCCCGTCGGTTGCCGCCAAGCGCACCCACCAGCTACCGTGAAAGGCGACCAGGGCCGCCGAACCATCGTTCAGAAATGTAATGTCCAGAGGCGATTGATGGGCTCCGAAGGTAAGTTTGGGCGGCACGAATAGCACCTGGCACTCATCATCCGACACCACCTCCTTGGAGTGACTTCCGCTCATCTGCTTGCCTGTCTGGGCGTCATTGTAAAGATTCACGCTTGATGGGTCCCAGATGGCTACGCAGTCAGGGTAGCCAAAGTGCTTTCCGTACTCGCTGCTTGTCTCGTCGGGTATCCCGTGGAAGTTGAGCTCATCTCCCGGGTTGTCGCCGTGTACGTCTTCCCCGAAACGTTGAAAATTGTCCATCGAATTCTCTACAGACCACTGCCAGCACCGTCAGTTCCTTCCACAATCGCTGGACGGGGCACGACGTACAATCCAGCCCGTTGAGGGATCTTCACCAAGGCCAACAACATTGCGGAGGCCCCGGGCATACGGTTCCCCGACTTCCGTGAACGAAGCAGAGCCAAGCGTCAGAAATTCGTCGTGGTGGAATATGCGTATCTGGCTGCGTCCAGAGGAGACATTGTAGGCCGCTTCGTCAACGTTGCTGATCGAGCCGTGGGCCACGATGAGCCGCGAGGGATTTTGTGGTGGAACAAGAAGCGTTCGCGTGCGGTGATTTCCGCCAGGCGCCATACCAGTAATCACAGCTGTGGGCATTTGCATCCAACCCTCCGTTGCGCTGTAGTTGTAGCAAATCACTTCCGTGTCCGACGAAGCAAGTAGGGATTTGCCATCATTACAGAGAGCCAGCGAGTGCGTCAACTGCAAGGTTAGCACTTCAATTCAGGCTGGAAAGGCGTGAACTCACGTCTGGGTTTTCGATGATGACCGAAGAGTTCTCAATACCCACGTCGATTCCATCGCCGTCATCCAGCACGATTCGACGGATGCCTCGACCCTGCTCGACAAGCAATATATTTGACTCCACGTCGAAGATGAGCTGGCGGGGGTTGTATAAGTCATTGGCCAGGACTTTGAACCTGACGCCTGGAGCTGCCTGGGGAAACCCTAAAGGAGCGATGTTCTTGCAGTCCGCTACCACTCGCACGGCCAGGGAAGCCCAAGTGGCCGCAACCGCCCCGAGTTGACGAAGCATACTCTCCGACGTAGGCTCGTTGGGGGTAGAAGTAGCAGGGCTCGCAGGTCCAGTGGGTTGTTAGAGATGCCACAGGATGGTACCGATAGAATCAAGGATATATGCCAAAAGGCGACTGTTGTTATGATGAAAGAGCTAGACTCTCCCCGACCCTCAACGTGCCCTTCTACGCTCAGAAAACCCTTGTTGCTCTTTCCAACCATGCACCTTCCCGCGGCTCTCTTGGAAGGTCCTTTTATCGTAATGGGGATCTGTCGTCCTTCTCGCACTCCATATCGTACATCATTTGGGCCGTGACTGCCGCTTCAGTTGCATCATTATTCAAATGGTCCAACATAGGCTGTTGTCTCAACTGAGCAAGGCCCACGCCGAAGTAACCTATGTACAGTCGCTTGTCCTTGCTTGCCTTACTAGTAGTGTTATTGGAGTTCAAGATACAAGAGGCACCTGTACGCTTGGAGTCTCGCCGAGCAGGAGGGCAAACGACGAAGCCGACTGCAACTTGCTGACGAGGTGGCTATAGTTCCGGTTCACACAAAGCAGTGTACAAGTTTGAGAACGTTCTAATTCAATCCTGCCTATGGGTATCATGCGTACCCTCCGATGACTAAGTAATCAAGCAAAGCCTGTACGCAGCAAGCATATTCCGAACATTTTCCGTCCAGCACATCGTGACATCGTAACACCGAGTATAGCCCCCATATGGTTACTGAAACCTCCCTCTTTCCTGGCGCCATAGCATGTATCGATACAAAACCGGATGCACCTCTGAGGTGGTGTAGAAACACGTGATAGTAAGAAAGAAAAACATAGTAAAGCTTGTAGGCTACTGTAGCGTACATGGGTTGTTGTTGCAGTTGTAGGCTGAACAAGAACGGAAAACAAAGGGGATGGGAAGAAGCAATTGTAGCAATGCTCTTTGACTCGAGGGTAGAAGCAAGAATGCGGTCATGGTATAAGACATGCAAGTGGCACCTGTCTATATTGATGGCCCTTGGGGAATCGGTGGTAGATTGCAGGTAGGCGGAGGGCCCGTCGGTGGACCCAGGGGCAGCTGAGGCATGCTCCTGCGGTTACCCAACACTTTTTCTCTCGTGTTGCATTGGGGGCGCGGAACGGCTGCATTTGGGAGAGGAGGCAGAGGAGCTGAGGGTGGTGGTGCGCGCAACGGCGGCAGAGAGGTCATGAAGGATGCGTAGCTGTTCCTGGATGCCTGGTCTCGGGAAGACCTGTCCGACATCATCGAGTGCATGCTGGCCCGCTTAAGGGAGCGTGGTGTTGGCGATGACACGGAGCGATTTGCGTGGAGCGGCCTGTCATTGCCGTATTCAGGACCATGGGCCCAGGATACCATTCCGTGACCCTCAAGGTCCGTCAAGTTCCCGCCGGAGACTAGTTTTCCATCCTGATTTCGCATGGTTCCCAGGCTCGCCATCCGGCGTGGGCTCCCACGAGCAGCAGCACGAGGCTTAATCTCCGGCGAGTTTGAGCGTTTGACTGCCATGTCATGCTGGCGAACTCGACCACGAGATAGGGGGTTTGTTGAAGTATGGTCTTTCTCCATCATTCTCTGCGGTGCACTGTAACCGCGGTGTGTCGCTGGCCGTTCCTGGGCATCGATCTGCGGCGACGGTAGGTCCAGTACGATAGATAGGGGCCTGGTCGATCTCAGCTGCGCCGGAGGGGGTTTACGAGACGCCACCCGTGGAGCAGCCTCTGTGGCTCGTTGTGACCAGGGACTTTCCGTGTCTAGCGGCGACGCTCTGTATGAGGAAAAGCGACGGTTTGAGGATCGAGGTACACTAAAATTGAGGGGCTGGTAATTGGGTTCAGCCATGTCCGCCGTATCATTAATTTGAGTTTCGTCCCCGGGTTGCTGCGGCGCCACAGCCTGTCCTGGCTCGACAAAGGGGGTGATAGTTTGGAGGGATTTGCGACGGTGCAGGATTGCATTGGCGTTTGGCCTCGGTCGCGCCTCGAAATTTGGGGACGATTCATCTACGGGCAGGCTGAACGTGTCCCTAACTGGCGAGCATGCGGGTGAGGAGTCGGCCGAAGTCACAATGGTTCGCTGGCCAGATGAAATGTAGGATAGGCGCTGAGAGCCGTCGCGTAGGTTGTCCAGTTGCCGTCCATCTTGGGATACCAGGCTGTCCGTAGTAGATCTGTCATCGTGTGATGGGTCGTGAGGGCCAAAAGAGCCGTGGCTAATTGGGGATGATTCCGTGTTCAAATGGTTTTGCTCCCCGACCCTTCCAGTATCCTCATCCGCGTGCCGAGAAGAGCGGTTGGAACTGTGGTGGCTCGAGGTCCACACGTCGTGCTTCTCGCTTTGCGAATCTTCGCCGGTTTTAGGTTCGCCTGTCTCTGAAAGGGGACGTTTGCCTCCCAGACGCTCGATTTCGCGGCGCAACATGACCATCCATCCGTCCATGTCCTCGGCACTTTCAAAGACCATAAGCATGTTGGTAGGGCTGCGCTTCTCGTTGGACCGAAGGTGCAACTTTGAGAGAATTGATCTCGACTCCGGGCTGGACGGAACTTCGGTTTCTACAAATGAAGAGACCTGCAAAACCCAGTGTCGACCGGAGATGACGTCGGTCGCAAACGCTGCCGAAGCCTTGCTCAATTGAAGGACCTTTTCGGGAAGCTGGTCGTAGGTGCCGTCGGAAGAATATTGCAGCAGATGGCCCGAGGTGTCGAGGATGTAAATCTTGGAGACCCATTCACTCCAATCCAGCTTGGCGGTTAGTGACATGGTTTGACGATGCTTCCTCCTCGTCTTCTCTTTGTCGGCACGGGCTTCACGCTGGTCCTGGGTCACTGGAAGCCCGGTCTCCGGATTGGTGCCGCTGACGGACTTTTCGCTGAGACGCAAGATCGAGTCAGCATCGAGTGCCGGAGCAAAAAGGGTGGCATCCCGGATGGCCCGAGGATATGCCTTGAACAGCGGCGGAGGAGCCCACGAAGCATCTGAGGGTGGGTTTAGGGGCGGCGGAGCAACATGATGCTTGACGGTGCGTGCAAAATCGCCCAGGCCCGGCTTCTGCAGTGACGAGGAGACGGCTACCGACGATGGCCTTGAGCGAGAAGACTCAGGGCGATTGACGTCGGAATACTTGTGACGTAGACTGACGACATCCGCCGTGGCAGCGTGAACGGGACCATTAGGCCTAGTACCCAAGCCCTCCGGAGCAGTCGGATTCTTTGAGCGACCAAAGAGGTTCCTGAGGCCCAGTCTCGATTCCCGTCGAGCTACTTTTTGCTGATTCAAGGGCACTCTATCCCCTGGAAGCAGCTCCGTGGGCCGGGGTCTTTGGACGATGGCCGGCCTGGAGTGAAGGGCGTCGTAAGTGACGGGATGGGACATTGCGAATAAACCCGAGGAAAAACTTGGCCCAATATGCGCCAGGCGCCAGGCGCAGCAGTCACGTTGCTAATGATGTATCGTCGGGTTGGGAATGCTGCCGGTTTGCTGCATAGGGTGAAACGACGAGGTAGGCCAGTGGCGGGTGCAATGATGAAAGCTACCCAGTGAGCACATCTGCAGACGATGATTTATTGCTGAGGCATGGGCACAGGTGTTGCGGTCAATCCTGTTGTCGTCGAGGTGAAAAAGAACGAATGTACCGAGGTGTGCGTAAGAGAGCGGCTGGGGTTAAGGTTAAGAAGTAATAGCTAGGTATTGATGATGGAGTGGTTTCTACCGCTACCGTCGAGCAGGGAACCAAAAGCGACGTTCGGGCAGGTCGCTGCCGGGAGTGTTATTCACGCCGATTTGACACAACATGAAAGACGAAAAGAGAGAGAGAGAGAGAAAAGGTTGGCGATGCGCCTTGTGTTTGTGGCAGGACGCGAAGAAAGGGCACAGACGCGGCAGGTGTAGAGCAGAGCAGAGCAGAGCAGAGAGGTAGGTGCATGGGGGTTCCTGCGAGTTGGTTGCATCCAGGTTTGTTTTGTGGAATCCCGGTCTGGGGTGGGATGGGAAGGTGTGAGTGGGGGGGAATCGTCGCTACAAGTACCTCTACCAACGGATGTGGGACTAACTACTAGTACGTGACGACGCTTCGGGAGACTTGGGACTCGGAACATTGGAGTCACGAGGGAATAAAGCAGCCCGGACCCAGAGGGCCAGAAGCGGCGTCGTCCAGCCCTGGGTCGTCAAAATCCATGCGCCGCGGCGGGGGGAGACGACGAAATGCCAGACAGGCTGACCTCGGTACCTATGGAGAGTGACTGACAGGCTGGGGATGGCGGGTACCTCATGGATTGCGCAGACTCGGCGCAGCGGTCGAGGTAGCCGATGGTGAGCTTGGACTCGAAGGTAAGAAAGTAAGCTTGTGGCAGACAGGGGGGGCCTGGGTGGATCATCGCTCTCCAGCATTACGACAGGGCCCGATTCAACGATTGAGCACCAATATCCACAGGGCGACGACATGGGTGCTGGCAATTTATTGACGAGGGGGAAGGGGGGCGCTCCCTTTGTGCTTGCCTTTTTGTTTTTTTTGTTTTTTTTTTTCGGGGAGGGTGTGCTGCCAGTCGTTCCGATGGGCTGAGGGCGCACATCACGGGGACCGTCACCGCTGTGCCATTGTGGCCGCTGTGGCCTGAACCCCAGGCGCAAGCGTCCCGCATTGTTCACGATGGATCGTTGCATCTGAGGCTGGGGGATTTATGCATAGCCAGCAGCATTCACGGCTACCTGGCCTGTTCATGCAAAACGCTGAAGCGTAGACGCTTGCACGGGGGCATAATTACCCGCGAGGTTCCCGTGCAACACCAGAGGATGAGTATTCCCTTGGACAGGACTCAATTGTATTGTACCTGTTGTCGTAGAAGGATGCTTTTACCCTCCGACGTGGTTCCGTCCTTTTTCCCGTCGTACAAAGCACGGAGTACGGAGCGCGGGTACCGCCCTGGGATTGCTGGGTCCAAGCCATGTGACGCAGCACAAGGATGATCCCTTTGACTTGTGAAGTATTGGCTCCGCAGGAGCTCGCTCTTCCCCCCACCGAATCGAGAAAAACCTGACAGCATTTCAATTGCCCTTCTTGGGCCGCGGAGCAAACGGACATGTGAGGAACACCCTGTGACCTGGTTCTGGCAGGAATCGACGCTGCTCGAAGAGGAGAAGTAAGTGTGCGCAAACAAGCCGAACCATCCGGACGCTCTGAGGATCGGTCAAGGTAGATGCTTCTTCTCACGGTACAGTATCATCGCTGTGTCTGTTTGCCGACGCCGCAAGCGCTTTGCCTCCCTCTGCGGCTCCCTTGGCCAGTTTAATGGCCGCATGGGGGAGAGTCAAGGGCCGTTGAAGACGGCACTTGAAACATTCTGCGCCTTGCAAGTCTGATCTACCCGCCCTCCTTCGGCAAGTTCCAGTGAGACACATCCATCGTGCTACTGTACGAAAGAACCCTGGCCGCATGGGCCGTCTAATTAATTGCCTACGGGGAAAGCCCCGTTCGTGAACGACTCAACACGTACACACTGCATGCGGGAGCAGTATTTGTTTATTCGGCAGCCTGTGCAAACAGTAACCGTCTCGGCAACTGCGTCAAGCAGCGCCTAGCGCAATCAACATGCCTCGTCCCACCCCAAACGAGGGACGTCGAATCTGGTCGGCGACTGATGAAGCAAGGTGGCGGCGCAAACGGTGCCACCTCGTGCCTGGCCGCCGGCAGAATCCATTGCGGCGGCGGCTCCCCCTACTTCTTTGCCCGCAGGGCCGGCCTACTTTTAGTCGGGTTGAGCTGGTACCGCCGGCCCTACACCATTACGTCCCGGAGGGGTTTGGACCTGGTTTGAATTTTGATTTTCGATTCTTCTTTGCCCCCCTCTCCCTTCCTCGACAAGTTGGAGGGATCGATTTCATCGAAAGGGGTGGCGGATGGGATTGCTGGCGCTTGGGTGCAGGACGTCATGTACCTCAGACTTGACGCCTGAGACGAACAAGAATCGACTACTGCAGCGTCCCTGGCGGGTGTTACAGAAACGTCTGAAAATAGACATCTTCCAGATAATCTTCCTCCTTCCTCAATACTGCAGCTCCGAAAAGCAAACACAAACCCCGCCAACGCTTCTGCAACGACAGGCAGCCCAGCGTTAACTGATGGCAAGTTTGTCCAGTAGGTGGAGGAGGATTGACTGCACTAGTCGTCACTTGTCTGCCCACTTGCGTCAGGTCGGTGGTGTTCGCCCGTCGATGCAGAGGAGCAAGCCACCGCACGGGAATCGACACCAAACCTCGCCTGCCCGGGCCGTAAGTAGGGAGCAAGTCCCGTCCCAAACGTGGCCGCCGTCGAAACGTTTGACGCCCTCGTTCTAAGCCCGCCGCTCTTGGCCGACTCGTTGCCATCCACGACGGAACCCTTCTGGCGTTTCTGCACCTGGTGGGGACGGCTCCTCTAAAATATAGCGCCCCGCAATGCCTGCGTCGTGGCCGGTGCCTGAGCAGACGGCAGTCCACCGAGACGGTCGTGTTTGAGAACCCACCAACCTGGTTCTTCGAGTGGCGCATTCCAGCGGTGCGTGCAGTGGCTCTACGGTTAGCTCGAGCCCTGGGGACGATGCACATCACTTCCATTCACGTTTGCTTGTCCTGACAGTCACTATCCGGCGAACGACAGCGGGCCCCAGGAGAAGCCGGCACCGGCGCCCGCAGGAAGCTCCCGCGAGGTCCGTGGGTGAGTCTGTGCGGTACAGGGCCTGGCTCAACATTCATACAGACAACAGAAGAAAGGAGAATAAGATAAAGTGAAAGGCGAGCGAGTGTATCCGTAGGTTGCGAAGCTTACTAGGCATTCGAAGCTCCAACATGAAACGGCCCGCCCGCTGCCGGCTTGGTTCAAATATAGTAGGGCTTAGCTAAATGAAACGCCTTGGGGAGAGCCCATCGTGGGGATTTTACGATGGGAGTTGATGGTCCCAGGATACAGGTGAACCATCGGTGACATCCCTGTCGAAAACTTACAGAGTGACTCAGCTTGGACCCCGATGACTTACCGGCAGGCAGGGTTCTTCGTCAACAGGGCCCTGATCTGCGGTCTTGCAGACGGACAGGAAAAGGTCGCAGGGTGATATCAGCCCATAAGTCATCACGGGCATGTTGTACACACCAAGCGTGTTGTTCTGTTGAACTAGAAGAAGGAAGTATTCCAAAACTTTCCAGTAGGAGGATTTCTCCACCCGTATAGATAGAGCAAAAACTGTTAGTAAGTTGTTTGCCTATCCTGAAGATTCCCACTGAGGAAGCTGATATTTGTTTGGTACCAGCTTGTGTAGCCAACAAAGTGCGCGCGCGCGCATGCTGGCGGCCTGTGCACCGTCGCAGCAAATACGATCGATCAGATTGGCACAAGGTCTGCTCTTCCCTCGGTCCTAGCATGCGTGCGCAGGCAGGTTGAAGAAGAGCAAATAGCCATTGTTGAACCACTAGATCCATCTCTTGGCGAGAGCTATAGCCAACGGTCGTTGTTCATGGTGGTTCCAGTACCGGATGTAGTGGCTAAACAGCCTGCAGAACCAGCTGATTAAATGAGCTGAAGCTTGTCCCGCTTGCATCTGGTAATTATCCTTCAGTCCCCTGGAACTAGTAAATTGTCTCCCCCTTCCACCCACGTCGTTGCTGTCCGTGTCATTTCGTGAGAATACCTGCTAGAAAAAGCACCGCCACCGGTCTCACTCACCAGCCACACGTCGTCATATCCTACCCCACGTTCAGACCGTGTGACCTCAAGCTTCACGTATTCCGGATCAGCACACAAACATGTCATATTCCTCACAATGATCGCGATGCATTTCCTGAGCCCGTCTCGTGCCGACAAATACTCTCGCTAGATCCCCGGGGCAGTCTCTTTCCATATCCAGCCCGCCGGACTGGTGCCGTGAATTGTCAAATCCCACTTGCCAATATATTTAGTACCCATATATTCCACCCCTTGTGGCGACCACCCGGTCTCCTTCAGCTTCCAGCAAACCGAAAACTCCAGCTCTTTACCTGCAGACCTTCCATCCCACAAGCTCGATCTCCCAGACCATCGCGGACCTATTGAATACAAACCTGCCATGGCTTCCCAAGGCGAAGCTCGAGCGGAATCGCCCACCGGCTCGCCCCGCACTGCATCAACCTCCCTCCAGGCTGCGGCGACCCTGAACGCCAGCCTTCACCACGAACCATCGCAGCGTATGCACCCCCCCCCAAGCTTCCACGAAGCTTCCGCGGAGCCGCTTTCTGACTACACCAGGCTCCTCCAGCTCCGTCGCGCGCAACCAGCCCTCCCCCAACGCCGGCCGCCGTCGATCCGCGGTGCTCATGAACCTCCAGCTCAACGACCCCGGCATCCCCGCACCCGGCGAGATGCAGGAGCAGCACTCGCTGGGCCAGCACGCGAGCCCGCACGCGTCGCCGGGCACCGCCGATCCGCACCACCACCGGGCGCCGAGCCTGGGCGAGCTGCACCAGGAGCTCGAGGCTGAACAGGAGGCGCACGTGGTGCGTACGCCGGAAAGGATCTCTCAGGTGCATACTGGCTGACCGGAGCAGAACCGATTATTGCAGATGATACGACAGCAGCAACTCGAACTCCAGCGCCTCCAGAGCCCTCACAACCAGAGCTCCGCCGACGAAAGCGCCATCTCGGAGCGCTCTGGCTTCGGCACGCCGCAGCCGTTAAACACCCACGCCGCCTCGCCGTCCATGGCCTCGGGCGCGACCGTCGGATCCTACCCGCGGTCGCCCGTGCTCCCGCACCCCCGCAGCTCCTTCGACATGGCGCGCGCGGACCTGCACCGCCGTTCGCGCACCCCTAGCCGCGGCGCGTCCCCCCGGCTGCGGTCGACGTCCATCAGCGCCGAGAGCGGCGACTGGGCGCTCGGGGGCGGCCGCGACGAGAGCGCCTTCTACCAGGCGGAGACGCAAATGCTAGTGCGCGAGAACCAGATGCTACGGCACCGCATCCGTGAATTGGGTTTGTTCGCCCGGAATGCCGCTGCATTTCCTCGTGACTGACGTGCCTGTAACAGAGAAACAACTCACCGACGCGTCTGGCTCATCTGCGTCCACCGAGCCACCTGTGCCGTCTCATCTGACCAGGTCCCAAGCAGCTGTCGAGGGCGAGGCAGGCCACGCAAGCGCACCAAAGGAGACGTAATAATACTGTACGCGAATACGGGCTACTATGATTGGGCGTTCTCACATCACAAAACGATAGTTTCTCGACGGAAATGATGGCTGGCGTTGACGGAACGGACTTTGGGGGTTGTGTAGGCACCACATGCTATTATGAATATCACTTTGCATTCATCCCATACCCTCATCCCATATGTGCATGGGCCATCTAGTATCGAATACCCATACCTCGAGTACACCATCCATCGATATCTGCCAATGGCTACTGGGGGTAGGTAGGTTGTAAAGTGGTGGCCGGGTAAAAGTGGGCTGGCAGCACCAACTCCCGAGACCTCGCCAGGGTCTCGAATGACCTCACCTCATC
This sequence comes from Stachybotrys chartarum, assembly GCA_001021365.1. NCBI lineage: Eukaryota > Fungi > Ascomycota > Sordariomycetes > Hypocreales > Stachybotryaceae > Stachybotrys > Stachybotrys chartarum. The sequence goes on along the minus strand of LDEE01000003.1, from coordinate 697,185 downwards.
CTCATCATAATCTTCACCACGATGCTCGCCGCGTCGGCGTCCAAGTGTACAGCCAAGCCGTGGACGAAACTGCACAGAGTAGCCTTCAGCTCAACAGCCGCCTTGAAAGCAGACTTCACCCATGTCGTGCGTCTCATCCCCCTTCCCACCCGTATAAGCCCGCTCACAGCCACCTCGCAGGTCATCGGCGGCGGCGTCGTCGGCCTCGCCATAGCGCGGCAGCTGGCCCGCCGCGACGCCTCGACGCTCCTGGTTGAGCGGCACGCCGCCGTCGGCACCGAGACCAGCTCGCGCAACAGCGAGGTCATCCACGCGGGCATCTACTACGGCGCCGGCTCCCTCAAGACGCGCCTCTGCGTCCGCGGCAAGCACCTGCTGTACGGGCTGTGCGAGCGCCGCGGCATCGGCCACGCCCGCACGGGCAAGTGGATCGTCGCGCAGAACGACGCCCAGCGCGACGCCCTGGAGCGCATCCATGCTTTCTGCAGGGACGAGGTGGGCGTGCCGACGCGGTGGGTGGGCGCGCGCGAGGTGGAAGACAGTGGAGAGGGCGTGAGGGCCGCTAAGGGCGCGTTGGAGAGTCCGACGACGGGCATCGTCGACTCGCATGGGTTGATGGTCTGTCTGCAGGGCCTGTTCGAGGACGCCGGCGGTGTCGTGGCCCTCAACTCCCCCGTCTCCGCCGTCGCGCCCGTCGCCGGCAGCGGCGCCCCCGGCAGCAATGGCTGGGAAATCACCGTGCGCGACGCGCACACCGGTTCGCCATCCACCATCACCGCCTCCTCCATGGTCAATGCGGCCGGCCTCGGCGCCGTCGCCGTGCACAACATGGTCGTCCCGCCCGCGCAGCACAAGCGATTGTACTTCGCCAAAGGTAACTACTTTTCCTACTCGTCAGCCCGGCCCTCCGTGTCGCGCCTCATCTACCCTGCCCCGGAGCCCGGCGCCGGCGGCCTCGGCACCCACCTGACCCTCGACCTCGGCGGACGCATGCGCTTCGGGCCCGATGTCGAGTGGGTCGAGTCGCCGGACGACCTCGCCGTTACCGCCACGCGGCAGCAGCAGGCCGTGGCCGAGATCAAAAAGTACCTGCCGGGCATTGACGAGAAGGCCCTGGAGCCTGATTACGCGGGCATCCGGCCGAAGCTGGCGTCCGCCGGCGCCGTCGCCACGGGCAAGGGCTTCCACGATTTCGTTATCCGGAAGGAGGACGGCTACGACGGCTGGGTCAACTTGCTGGGCATCGAGAGTCCGGGCCTCACAAGCAGTCTCGCAATAGGCGAGATGGTGGAGGAGCTGCTGTACGGGGCAGCGACCGCACCATGACGCATTTCAGAAACGATGTCATCGAATGCATATATGCTTGATTAAGAGATATCATACATCGTAGGAAAGCCGAAAGTAAATCATCTCCGTAGAGCTCTGGTGAGCGAGTGATTGTTCCAGCCGGCAACGCATTTCCATTTTATTCCGACGTCAGCTGGTACTGCCCGCGGCAGGCACGACGTAGACAAGCAACGGGGAAGAGAAAAGAAGACAGCAAAGCCTGGCTCGTGACGCCGTGTAAATCAACCATGTGTTCCGTGTGCCTTGATACTTCCTCAGATTACCTCAGGCTAATCCATCCCGTCTTCAGCTCAATTTGATGCTGGGGTAATACTTCCGGCCCTGCGAGTTGATCTGGAATTCGTAAATGCCGTTTTGGGCTCCTACGTAGCTGAAGCATTCATTAGTGTTGATCAAATTGCCAGGAAGCCCAGCCAACTTACAGTGTACGTCCATCTTCACTCCACGCGAGGCCCGCCGTGTTGTCCGACGAAGGTGGGATCTCAAAGACGCCGTAATCAGGAGCCAGTGTCCCCCTAAGAGCACTTTCTTCCAGATGGCTGGCGACTTGGTCGACAAAGGAACTCAGCAGCGAAGGATCATCAGACATGTCGCTGGCCGTCAGCCGCTCCCTCGCCTGCAGAATGTCCAAGACGTTGAGGTACGATGTGTCCGTTCGATCCCGTTCCCTCATCGCGGCCACGCTATCTCCTAATCTCTCCATCCAGCGTGACTCTGGCCGTCGGTTTGTCTGGCCGCGTTCGCTGGCGTCACGAAGCAACTGTCGAGCACTACGCATGCGCTCAGGGGGTCGATCGCGAGGTGTCGTATGCTGTTCTCGATAATTGCCCAAAAGATCCCCTATGCCACCTCCCATGGCGCGGCTAACGCTGCTGCTACGCTCGCGAGGGCGCGAAGGTGTATCGGCTCCGTTCGTCTGTGAAGGGAGACCGCCGCTCGCTGTCCATGCCATGTCGGCAGGCCGAGGGCTGCTGACCTCCCCGCTCGCTGCTCTCTCAACCGCTCGTTCTCGGCGCCGACGTTCGCCTTGAATTGCTTCTAGCACCAACGTCTCGTGTGCTCGCAAAGGCGAGTTGAGGACATCCGAGGGTGATTGTGATTGGCTCGTCCTCTCCTCCCCTTGCCGGGAGGTCTCGGCGGCAACACTACTCGCGGACGGCATGGTGTTCCTCTGCGTACGGTTTTCCAGCAGCCGGGGGTCGATGGTATTTCGATCGAGGATGTTGATGTGCTCAAAATCCGCCTCGGCATTGATGTCCACTATTTGGCGAACTACAAAGTTTTGTCTGACGTCGGCGACGCCGATATTTCCACGGTCCTCCGTCCATGCAAGAATATCGAGCGGCCCAGGGCAAAAGGCCATGTCCCTAATAGCACCGGGTCCGCTTTCGGGCCTCGAAGACTTGAAGGTCGTAATCAGCGGGTCCCTAACAGGGTCTGCGAGTGCCGTTGCATCGAATATTGAGATTGTTCCGTGCTGTGTCCCAACAGCCAGATATGTCCCGGAGCTTGAGAAACAGGCGGCGAAGCTTCCACGGCTGTCAGACCTATCGTCCAGCCGCTGGCTTTTTAATAGGTACTTCTGCTTCAGTACCCACCCGTATTCGCGATCGTCGCCAGCACGGGAGGATGCCGTTGCAGAATCCTCGGCGTGATCCAACACACGCTCATGCACATATAAATAAGGGTCGTCGAGAATTGCGACCAAGAGGCGGCCATCGGGAGAAATGATGGCGCGGTTCACAAAGTCGGGGTATTGTATGACCTCCAACGGCTCCGTTCTGCCCTCAGGATTGACTTGGTTCAGTCCAACCAAAGTCACTGTGCGGTCATTGTTGGCGAGAACAGCAAGTGGTTGTGTGTAAGCAGCGGCGCTGCGGAGGGAGTCGGCCGAAGGAAACCAAAGGGTGATGCAGTTAACGCGATCCTTGGCCAGCTTGATGCTCTTGGCGATCAAGCTTTTGTTGGGCCGGCGTTGAAACAGCAGAGACAGTACGCTTTCGGGGGGCGAATCCGAGGACAATGGCAGCCGCGACTCAAGCTCGGATCGGCGGGACAGTGCGGGATTCGTAGACAGGTCGGCGGCCTCGCTCAGCTGGATGGCAACGAACTCGCCATTCTCGCTACCACAGCACACCCAGCCGTTCTCGGCGACCAGACAGCGTGGAGCAAATGTTAGAAGTTTGAGGGTCTCGCATTCGTGCGTCGTTGTGTTGAGTCGCTGGATGTGGTTGCAGCTGTTGCCGCCGGGAAAGTAGACGTAATTCCGCTTCTCGGCACTGATGAGCGATCGAAGCTGCCAGTGCCTTTCGAATGTGAGCATCAAAACATGGACCACGCATCAGGGGACGTACTGCGAGCGAACAGGGATGCGGTAGTGCTTGCGCTTGTTCCGGGAGACGATCGCATCCGTAGGATGATATCTGTGGGCCGAAACGGTCAGGACATGAACATGCGTCGACGTGCAGGACGGACTCACGCAGCGTCGTCCTTGACGGCCATGGTTAAGCTATGCGGATCACATGGGCCTTGGCGGCGAAACAGTGCAACCGCCTAGGACGTTCACGCTGGAAAGCGATGGGCGCGGCTGGCAGGGCTGGTTGTGCGCAGGTCGATTCGGCTCGAGAGCGTCGCGGGCGGAGCAGGTTATCGGCGGTGAGGGATGCAGTTCAGCGTCGGGATCGGATGGAGAGCTCGTGGTGACTAGATTGGTAGTCGAGGCGGGGAGGTGGCGGCTCTGTGTTTTCGGTGACAAGATGACGTCTTGGCTTGCGATTGGTGAGGTGGGGATCAGTCACATCACATCGCCAGTCGCTCCTGTCGGCTAGGTCAAACGACAGGATACAGCTCAACCGCGGTTTACACAGATGGACAGCAAGAGCAATGCGGGTACCTGCTTGCAGCACCACGCATGGGTTACACTACAACTGTGTAGATATGGCAGGGATTAGCAGTTCAGTGCCCCCATTTTCAAGGGATGGGAAAGCATCCACGTCGACTAGGGCATGCATGCCCGGCACTACTCTCACCGAACGGATACCATGCATCAAACGCTTGGGATATCATCATGACCGGTATTGATTGATGGGATCTCGAACACAACCTGCTTGATCATCCAACTTTACACCTCCAGCGCACATGGAAAGGCTATTCGCCGCACTCAAGTTGTGCAGAGAGGGCACCGAGAATAGTACAGCAAGCCGCCACAATGGCAGGACAGGACGGATACCGTCGGCAGCACATCACACCTTCAGCACGCCAGGCTTGGGACCTCTGTTTGGCGACCAGAGCAAACAAGAGGGTGGCAAGCAGTTGACTCTACACATTTATTTGGAGCCTTGACTTGTTGCTGCTGCCTCCCGATTCCTTTACGTCTTCGGATTCCCGTCGTCGTCAAACTCAGCCCATTGAAAGAAGGCGCACCCTTCTTTTCCAGGGATGTTTCCGGCGTGGCACATCCAGAAATACTTTCCAAAGTTCTCCCTCTTCTTCTGCACCACCCTAAGCACGCAGGGCACCCGGCATGTGCATCGCGGCGTGAATCTGGGGTGCATGTTGGCTCGGTAGTCTCTGTACGTGACGTTGATGCGTCTGTTGCCCGCGATGGGGTGCGGGGTGATGGACGTCGCCGGAGTGACGCAGTGCTTCCACTCCTCCTGCATCTCCGCGTGCATTACGAGCAACGAGTTGTGCGGCAGGTGGATGGATATCTGGCCTTCCAGGTCAGAGTCACCGCCCTGTCTCTTTTCGTCGTCCTTGGGAAGGATCCTGCGCACGCGGAATTCACGTGCGACACCAAGGGAGAGAGACCCGATCACGGCTCGGGGACCCAGGTAGGTCAGCTGATCACTGTGCCAGCCAACGCTTTCTTGGGAACCGTTGTAGCAGTTTACAAAGGCAGAGTTGGGCACCCAGGTCCGCGGAGACTGGTATTTCAACTTCTTACCACCGGGGTAGCAGGTCCGGATCCGCTCTTGGATTTCATTGTTGACGGCGTCCTGCACGATGGACTTGACCTCGATCAGATGCGGCGTGATGCGGCGGACGTCCTACGACAAGTCAGAATCTGCCTTGTGAGCCGTTGGGCCGACTTACGGATAGTCTTGCCCCGTTGTAATGGTAGTCGGTTTTCTGCGCCTGGATCTCGTCGTAGCTTTCCACATAGAAGCTCGACGTGTGAGGGCTAGCCACTACGTTGTCAAACAACTTGAAGGTGATCTTTTCGTACGTCTGGGATTCCTCTAGCAGCTCCTGCAAGAGGTCATTGGCCAGCTGCGGAGGGAGGAAGTTGTGGAGGATTGTGCATGGGGTGTGCTCCGCTACATCTTGAGGGTCGTAGAGGTGCAGGGTGCTGCCCTTCTTCGTCTTGAGCTTCTTTTTGACCGGCGACGTAGGATTCCTCGGCACAGCGTACTTTCTCAGCGACTGTTGTGCACCAGCGCTCCCGTTCCGCTTGGAAGGCCCAGCTTTCAGTGATGCCGAGGCTTGGTCAACGGATCCATTGCACGCTGTCAGAACATCCAGAAGAATGTCCTGCTCCAGGTTCGGATGAAGTGACGCCAGCAAGGCCAGCTTGAGCTCTGTAGGCTCGTCATTGTCCAAAGACTCGGGTACAGCTTCGGGGCTAGTTTTGCGCTTAGGACGTAGAAACGCCTTCATGCTTCTTTTGGACAGTGCATGCCCGGTGACTACCGAGCGCCGCAAGAGTGAAGCATGAGCGTAAGACCATGGTGGCGGTACTTACGGATCCACGGTTTCATGCAGCCGCTTGTCATGACTGACCCGTCAAAGGGCGTTGGGTGGCGCTGGATCCGACGCGAACCCACGTGACGGGTGAGCCTACCCTGCACCCTTGGATCAGTTAATGGTGACGTCTCCATGGGTGTTTACATCAATGCATGGGGTAGAGAGGCTCCAGGTGTAAAATTCTATAACAAACTGTGAATCATGTTGAAATTGGTACTTCATAAACCCGCATGTGGTGAGTAGTGCCAATGGTCTCTTCATCCTATGCTTTGTTCAGCGGGGTTGAAGCCGAGGTATATCGACTAGCAGAGGTGGTGGGGGAGCTCTGGACAAGCACATGCGATGTCAACTCACTTGATCCCTACCTCGCTGAGCCATGCGCCGCCGCGACTCTTCATAATCAGCGCATCGCCATCCCACCCGCAACCGGCAGTCACAAGACTGTTGTTTGAGCCGATGCGGAGCATTTGAATCGCCGCCGCCGCCGTCCTCGCCGACCCGCAGGCAAGATGGCCGCTCCCATGCTCGAGTTCCGCACCCAGGGCTACAACCCGTACGCCGTCAAGTACTCGCCCTACTACGACTCCCGCATCGCCGTCGCCACCTCTGCCAACTTTGGCATCGTAGGCAATGGCCGCGTCTTCGTGCTGGGGCTGACGCCGCAGGGCATCCAGGTCGAGAAGACGTGTGTTGCTCGCACCCTGCCGTACCCCGTGAATGTTGCTAAGACGAGTGCCTGCCGTGTAGCTTCGACACCAATGATGCCCTGTACGATCTTGCCTGGTCCGAGATCAACGAGAACCAGACCGTCGTCGCGTGCGGAGACGGCTCCCTGAAGCTGTTTGACCTGGGCGTGAATGAGTTCCCGGTCATGAACTTCCACGAGCACAAGAGGGAAGCCTTCTCCGTCTGCTGGAACCCGGGTACTAAGGACACCTTTATTTCGAGTTCCTGGGATGGCACCGTCAAGATTGTTCGTTCTCCTCGCTCACGCCGCTGCGCAGTACCCTCGCTGACCCGCCGATTTCCCAGTGGTCGCCTACGCGCACCCAGTCTATCCTAACATTGCCCGTCGGCAACTGCACCTACAGTACATCCTTCTGTCCCTCTAATCCTGCTCTCATCTCCGCAGTGTCATCCGACTCTCATCTTCGCATCTTCGACCTCCGTTTGCCCTCCGGAGCCCGCTACCACCTCGCAGCAACCGTCCCCGTGCATGCGCCGCCTTCCCAACAGGGACCTGTCGCAGTACCAGCCTCCGCGCCCTCCGAGATACTCACGCATGACTGGAACAAGTACAGAGATACCGTCGTTGCGACCGCGGGCGTGGATAGAGTCCTCCGCACATTCGACATTCGAAACCCCTCCGGCGGGCCCCTTGCTGTTATGCAGGGCCACGAGTACGCCGTGCGACGGCTGGCATGGAGTCCTCACGCCAGCGATGTCCTGATAAGCGGGAGCTACGACATGACGGTGCGGTTGTGGAACGATGGGTCCTCCGCCGCGCCGCAGAGCTTGGGCGGCGGGCCGACAATGGGAGCACAGCTCGGAGTCATGAACCGCCACAGCGAGTTTGTCACTGGCGTGGATTGGTGTTTGTTTGGGGCCGGCGGCTGGGTCGCGTCGGTCGGATGGGACGAAAAGGTTCTGCTCTGGGACGCCAATATGTTGATGGCACGCTGAGGACTCGTCGGGCAGAAACAGAGACAAAACTGCATTGCTAAGGCGTCACAGGGGTACGGGGACCTGGAATAAATACCACGATGTTCAGAGAGATATGATTACTACGTTGTCAACGTAGTCACTGCTTGCTCATGACAGAATCGCAGCTGTTGTGATACCTCAATATAGTCAGTCGACTTCTCATCCCGTATCTCCCAGACGTTCTCCGCAATTGCATCACGGAGGACTATGAAACGTACCGACTTTTCTCGAACCTTGCTATTATGCCCTCTCCTCTTCTCTTCACCCAAGTGTTCTTCATGACGCAACTTGCTTCATCGCCTCGTTGTGCTTCCTGCACCCAAGGTTCCGTACAACAATAAAAGCAAACACGGTAGTGGGAACCTGGATGCCATCAAGTATTATAACGGCAGAAATGCGGATGTCAAGCTTAACAAAGGGGGCGAACTCTCAACCATTAGCTCAGACATCTAGAATCGTCATTTTGGTGAACATTTCGCGTCCAGCTCGAAAGGCGTGCGCCGCTGCTGTGACTTGCTCGAAGCCATTCGCAACGTGAGAATTCCGACTAACTAAAACGCTGTTGCTAAAGGAAGTGACATGTCATGGGGGTGAGCCAAGCATCCCCATTCATGTGCCGGCTACGAATACACCACATAAACAAAAATCCAATAAAAATTCCCTGTTCATTCCAACACCACCGGCACATCCGCAGATGATGGGGGCTTTCCCCCCAATTGAACCGTAATCGTCCAACAAAAAGGTGTCTCCTACAGAGCTCAGAAACTCAAAAAGTGGGGCCAAGCTGGGACTCGAACCCAGGACCTCTTGCAAAGGTGATATCTTTGATATCCGAGAATCTCCCGAAGCAAACATCAGACCACTAGACCACATGGCCGCATCTCGGATTTGTGTTGAGTTCTGCACAAGTTATTTTGTACTATACGCTCATCAAAAAGTGGCAATAGTGTAAGTATGACTGTGGCTGTGGGGCGGCCCAGCGCTAATGGCATCCAGCCTTGTAGCAGGCTCCACACTAGCTCAAAAGTGGTAAGATTCCCCCCTCACTTGCAAAAAAAAGGCATTTGACATTAACACACACGCCCACGCCCGTGCAGGATGCCAGTACAAAATTCATAATTGTGTCAGCGTAAGACTGCTTGTCATCAATATTCTGTCTAATGCGGGTATGAAAATATTCAAGTTAAGTTCAAGATGCATCGATGGTGTGACCTTTCGTGCAGGAAATTGAGCAGCAGTGATCGACACGAAATGGGTGGCACAAAACAGCGTCAAACTTGCAGAATGAGCCTACTGTAGGGTAGGTATGTCTAGCCCCTTTATCGACGATGGAAAATTGAGGTACCTTTGCACACGACCATGGGGCAGTCAACTTCTTCGAAAGGGCGGGGTGCTTTGGCGATACTCCTTTGGCGACGTCCTAATGAATCTGGCACCATCACGGTGCTGTGATTTCAGAGCTCCTCAAACCTTGCAAGTCCTTCTACTCTGCGAGAGATAGACGCGCCTCTACTACCAGACTTGGTGTTGTTGCCATTGCTCCAGTAACAGCCAGTCTGGCAAGTCACTGCCAACCCATCTTACCTAGATGATCACACAGTAACGACGAGTAAACATTCTGTAGCCCAGTGGATCAACACGCCGGTAGCAAATAAAGCGTCGTAGCGCGCGAGGACGTGTTCCTGCCCTGATGCGAGCCCAACTGGACTTGTTCCTCCAATCCGATTCCTTTACCTCCATGGAACTACCTATGACCTACCCCTATCTTTTTTCACCATACTCTTTGATGGACGTCACCTCCCGCTCCACGATCTGGTCCGCATCCATAGTGACTCCATCACAGAACGATCCCATGTTCCACAACGCTGCCACCAAAGAACAGGCAACGGCATGACAAGCATCACGACAAGATCTTTCAACTGTCGATCCAAAACTGCCGCTTTCAGTACTAGCCTCGATCCCTGCAACACTGTTGCCCGTTCCAGCAGCGCCAACTGACTTGCATCGCGCGTCAAAGGGCGCGTCGCAACAAATTGATTAGAAGTATCACGCCGGGTTTCCGAGGACTGATGCATTCGCCCATTAGTACGAACGGAAACTCTGCTTAACCCAGAGATTTCGACCGACCTCATTAGGGCATGGCGTTACGTCTCGGCCCTGGTTTCGAGCGATCTTGAAGAGATAATGACACCCACGAGGGAAGCTCCCAGAAGTCAAAGCTCGCAATGATGATTTGCCGGAGGCAGTCCCATTGACCTGGTGACTTGAGGGGATTCCCAAGGAAAGCACAGGATCATGAGCGAATACTGAGCTAACGAGAGAGTTGTGGAAGAGGACTTGGACCCAGCCATAACGCCATGATCGGGTGCAGTTCAGGGGTGAATACTGATTTTGCAAGGTCCTTCCGTATTCCCAACGAAATTGCCGTCTTCCTCGACACAAGAAGCAATACGACTATGAAATGAGCTCTTGCCTGGCTCATTGAGTGGGAGGAAATCGTAGACTGTCACGGCGGGACGCATTAATCGGATTATCGGTCTTTGCTGACAGTTGTTCTGATTCGAAAACGCCGTTCCACACATGTGCGATCTGCACTTTGCGCCGTGAACCGTCCGTTGGTGTCATGGAAGCAGGTCGAAAGGGTGGCCGCTTGTGAGAATGATGGAGTCTGCAGGTCGTCTACGAGGCAAACGGCACGCATTCAGGAAGCTGATCCAGTAGAATAACTCGTCTCACGGCCTGTACGCACTTATTTGTCAAGTATGGTGTCAACATATCCATATCTGATACCTAAATAGTCTTTATCAATAAACTTGTTCAATAAACTGCCAGCCTTGCACCGTCGTGACCCCTTGAGCATATAGGCACTGTACGCTGCAAGGGTGATGAATACCAACGAACACATTCAGGGGCAACGGACTCTGTGTAAAAGAGACTCATATCCTCGTTATGCTCACACTATTGCTCTGTTCCAATGAGTCGGACGTAGCCACTTATCTAGGCAAGGTTTCGTCAGATCTTCCACAAGACCACGGCTGGCCAGAAACGCTTGCCTTGGCTAGAGAACCCCTGGATTCGACCAAGGTCGTCCGTGAAATCTCTGTCGACTTCCAACGGATGACCTCTCTCAACCACGGCTTGAAATGAGCGTCTGACAAAAGTAAATGCCCCCTAGAATGGTTGGGTGGTGTCAATATCCGCCCTCTCTCCCTCAAGCTTCTTGTTTCCCCCCTTCAAACCTCTGCTGCGCCCTCGAAATTCTTGTGGTCGTCCTCGAGATACCTGTTTTCTGCTTTGAGGCTGTCAGTCTATGGCTAGAAGTCTTGCTTGTTCCCGAGGTGGGCTTGCCTCTCAATCATGTCGACGTTGCCGACGGTAACAGAAACTATGCGTGATCCGCACGAAGAGAAGAGATGTGATAGGCATGTACCTCACGACATCTTGGACGTTCCGTATGGACACACTGGAAGCAACAGGAGCGAAGAAAGCCAGCAAATCGAACGCATACTCTAACAGCTCTTCATTTGAGCTGCTACCCTCCCTCCCTATCAGTTTACGAGCCACTTTTCGGATTCAACTAGCTGTTCCATTGTGCCACGTACCTCCGACCACCGCCCATAATCTTTGGAGGCCGCACCTGGTGGTCCACGGGTACTTTGGGCAAGCTACCCAGGGTGAAGCCCTCGCCAGCTGCCAGCCAGCTGGCACACAGGAGCCCTCGCCAGCCCTCGCGCGCCCTGATCACCACGTGATGAACCCGTGAGCGCGCGTCTATAAATTCCCCCTCTCGCACCGAAAACTCTTCTCTTCTTTCCATCCTTCTGCATCTTCATTCCACCTCAGCTCGTCCTCCCATCCTCCATCGCCATCCCATTATCAAAGGATCATGGCAGAGCAAAGCAATCACTTGCATTCATTGCATCATCTTCATCTTCATCTTTCTCTCTTTCAGCTTGAAGAGCCCTTCCTCCAAGACCATGGCAGAGCAAGACCACCGCGCACTCTCAAAACCCCATCTTGACCTCCGCCTTCCCTCTTTTCTTCCCTGATTTCTTCCCTGAAGAACCCTCGCTCATCTCTCCTCCACCACCACCACCTCCTCTGGCATCCACCTCTCTTGTCTTCTACCTCATCACAATCACGGCGGAAGACGGTGCCTCCCTAGAGAATGCCTTCCCTGTGACTCCCCTGCATTGAATTCCTTCAAGCCTGTCAACGTCACACTCGGCAAAGAGCACACCAGCGTCGCGCTTCCCTCTCACCCTTCGAGGCCAACGCGTTCACCTCATGGTCGCTACAGAGAAGACATACCTTTCGAGACACCGTACTCAAGGTAGACCTTTCCTCCTCCAACGTCCTGGCAAGGTACTGATCATGTTCAACAGAAACACTCAGTGACACGCAGTCACATCAACACCAGTGCATGGTTGAAGTTTCTCCACAAGTTTACCTTCAAGGCGAGTCTTTTGTTTGTCTTCATCAATGCATCGCTGCCTACTAATGCTGTCTCAGATATAATTGCCTACATCGCGCCTTGCTCTGCTCGACAACCCTGCTCCAGGTGCAGCTGCAACGGCTTCCACCTTGACTTCGACATTGTCAACGTCATCTGCCCAGACTTGGCTGCACATCCATCCTCCAGATGCCCTTGTCCTGTCTCGTGCAGCAACCATCTAGCCTCTTTGCATTCTCACAGCGCCAATCGTGTAAGCCGCTGCATGCAACCCGCCCTTCTGGCATTCATTGCCCAAACACGCCCACAGATCAACCATGCACTGGACTGAGAAAAAAAGACACCACTAGATAGGTGAGTATCCCAGCCTTCTCTTCTGATTCTACTTGGCTAACTCATTTCCAGTTTCATTTCCTTTTGGATCCTGACCTGCCGGCGGTTCTCTCATCAGTCTCACACGGCCTTGGCACCGATGTCCGTTACCATGTAAATCTTGCGGTAATTCCTACAGGAGCTGTAGTGGTTGTGCTGCTGCGTGCAAAACGACCCAGTAAGTCTCCGTCTGGTTGTAAGGCAAGTCATGGGGCCGACGACGCTCCCAAGTCCGGTGAAGCTGTTTGGGAAATCTCCAGCATGGCTGCGCTACATCTGTTGTTGCAGCTTCTGCCGGGTAAGTCTTGCAGTAAATCCAACAGAAGCGATAGTGGTTGTGCTGCTGCGTGCAAAACGACCCAGTAAGTCTTCGCCTGGTTATGAGTCAAGCACCGAGGAAGTTGTCAACATCAGTGTGGCTGCCTTTTTCCTTGTCTTCTTCTTCTTTCTATGTCCTTGGCCACTGAACGAGAACATGTCTTTTGAATTAATCATGGACACAAACACCCACACACTCGCTCATGGTTCTCACATTGGCGCGCTGGAAAAAGACAGCACCAAAGCCTGTTCATAAAGTGGCCCAAGATGGACTTCCTGTATCTCGCCGTGTAATCACTGGCTTTTGTATTTAGTCTACCTTCTTCAAACACACCAAACACACACAATCAAAAACACTCATTCAATCTCGTCAAACATTTTTCGTGACAGTCGCACTGCAGCCTGCCTTTGGACGGAATGCGCCATCAATTCCACACTGGCATTGCCGATCAAAGCCGAACAAGCATGAGTGTTTATCGGCGCCCTTTGGCCACGTTCGACGGGACAACAACACGACACAATACACCCGACATTACAACAAACCCAACACTGCCATCATCTCTGGTGTAGGCCCTGCCGCCAACAAGAGCGAGGCTTGCTTCTGTTGCAAGCATTACAATCGCGATATTAAGGGGCCACCGCATCCCAAACGCCTTTCCTTTTGAGGTCTGTACTCCTGTAGCTGATTGCTTTGCATGATAGCATCTAATATTTAGCCGTGTTTGAATGGTGCTTGGTAGCCCAGTGTTGTTCTGGCAACATATAAAAAGACCTGTTGTTTCCCTCTTTCTCGCACTCTTCGTCCTCGGCTTTCCCTTTGTTTCCTCTTTATCTTCCTTGTCAGTTATGAGAACCTACTGTTTGGAATCTCTTTCCGTCGTCGCTCGCGGAGTTGCTGGAGGCTGTCTGGGACGTACCAAATGCTGGCTTTCCACTTGTTCTCGAAAGCACTCCCAGAGTCCACCGTGGCAATTCCATTACCTTTGGGGCCACACATGCTTTCAGCCAGCAAGCTGTTCCAGTATTGATCAAAAAGAGGGGCTTCTGCGAGAAGTGCGATGGTTGGGTATGCATCTTGTCGATTTCTTGGACATGCTGCCGATGGAGGGAAAGGGTATCTCCCCATCCACCCATTGTACTTGCAACGACCAAGTACCGAGAACTAAATTAGACTAAAAATCACTAATAAGTCACCTCACCAGATCGCTATGCAAGATGGACAAAGCTAGAATGGAGGAATATGAGAATGCTCAAAGCCCCTGGCGCAAGCTCGCAGTTCTCCGTGATCTGGAGCTGGGGCAGAACATGGCATAGCATCGGCCGAACTTCGCGACGCGCTGCATGTCTTTGAACTTCGATATCAGTTTGCTGCAAGGCGTGGCAGCCCTCCATCCCTCCATCCCAGGCGGGCCCTACCTCGTACCCAACAGCGAAAAGTGCTCCCGAGTGGCAAGCAGTGTGGGAGACGCCGCTCCTAAGCAGCCCTCGACAACGACGTCAGAGGGTTCACGACGGATGAGGACCCAGTTCGTCTTGTTGGGTAAGCTGTTCACATGACAGTCGACACATCCTACAACTTGTTGAGTAGGGGTAAAGCGCTTGTCCACGACGAAGTCGTACTTAATCTTCTTCTTCATGATGCCATTCCGCTACGGGATTATCAACTCTGGACTCAAGATCAAGGCTACTTTGCCTTCACCCCAGAGACCAAAGCTGGCCGACAAGACCTGGGCGAGGAAAGCCCTTTCAACAAAGACATCGCTTTAGTACCCTCAATTTCTCAACCCCCAAGATGGCTACTAAGTGGCTGGGAACGGAGTAGTTCAGAGAGCTCAAGTGGGGAGATAGCAGGGCAGCAGCAACATGAATTCTTTACATTTCAGCCTGGGGGACTGGATGATGGGAGTGCTTGTGGATAGGGCTATGATGCTAGGGAAACGTACCATTTTCATCCTGTTGAAGCAACCTGATGGAATGCCAGCAAGAGAGCTCGTCTATACATGTTGATCTTCTCCCCACTGCCTAGCACAACTGTGTAATCGACTTACACAACCATCAAGGGTGGCCGGCAACCCTGATCATATCTCTTGGAACGACGTGGCATGCAGACAGATGAGTAGAGGTACAGAACAGTGTAATGTATTGGACCCGACATGAATATCGATGACCTCTCAGTGACGATCATTGGACATCATGCACATGATGAACACTAGTATGCGCCCAACCAAACACGGAACGGAAACACAACTTTGGAAGCCAATGCCTGCCCTTGGAGCTCCCCTTCGTACGTGCTCCTCGATGGCAAGTCATGCCGGGAATCCACCCGAAGCACGAGAACCAATAGAAGATTCTGGAAATGGACTGAGGAGTGCTTGAGATTGGCGTGAAATGAACCGAGGCTGTGGATACGGCTCCCGGGTAGCAGCGTCGGTCACGTGTGTCGCGCTGGGCCGGGATATCCCGGGAATATGATAACCCGGAGCTGTAATTTTCAGTGGAGCATCTGCAAATTGCGTCCTGGGGTTCCTTCGGCTTCTATGACTGGGGGGCGCCGTAACATTTTTTTTTCTAAGGCTAAATCTCGCCCTTTTCCCTTCCTCAAATTTCATCCATCATCATCATCATCCTCATCCTCTCTTCAAATTCTTCTCTTCTCCATCGGATCGCGCCTGCCCTTCTTTTCTTAATCTGATACCCCCTCCCTCTAATTCATCATGATGTCGGCACGCTTTGCCAGAGCTGTAAGTCACTTTACAACACGGTCGTCGCGAGCTTCTGCTAACATGCGACAAGCTCCCTCGAGCTACTCCCATCACGGCTCGATCGGCCGCTTTTGCCAGAGCTCCTCTCACTTCAAGATTTGCTCGCTATGAGTCAACAGACGCCGGCGAGCAGAAGGTGCAGGGCTCCGTCATCGGTATCGATTTGGGAACCACCAACTCGGCCGTCGCCATCATGGAGGGCAAGGTCCCTCGCATTATCGAGAACTCAGAGGGTACGTTGACTGAACAGACTCAATCTGCACACTGCTAACAGTTTCAGGTGCCCGCACCACGCCGTCAGTAGTGGCATTCGCCGAGGATGGCGAGCGCCTTGTCGGTGTTGCCGCCAAGCGACAGGCCGTTGTCAACCCAGAAAACACTCTCTTCGCCACCAAGCGATTAATAGGCCGCAAGTTCACCGACGCCGAGGTGCAGCGTGACATCAAGGAGGTCCCCTACAAGATTGTTCAGCACTCGAACGGCGACGCCTGGGTTTCTGCCCGTGGCCAGAACTACTCCCCTTCCCAGATTGGTGGCTTCGTCCTGAACAAGATGAAGGAGACTGCTGAGGCCTACCTGTCTAGGCCCGTCAAGAATGCCGTCGTCACTGTTCCTGCCTACTTCAACGACGCCCAGCGTCAGAGCACCAAGGATGCTGGTCAAATCGCCGGCCTCAACGTGCTCCGTGTCGTCAACGAGCCCACAGCCGCTGCTCTCGCCTACGGCCTTGAGAAGGAGGCCGATCGCGTGGTTGCTGTGTACGATCTTGGTGGTGGTACCTTCGATATCTCCGTCCTCGAGATCCAGAACGGTGTCTTCGAGGTCAAGTCCACCAACGGTGACACTCACCTGGGTGGTGAAGATTTTGACATCCACCTGGTCCGTCACATTGTCGGAGACTTCAAGAAGACCTCCGGCATTGATCTGTCTGGTGACCGCATGGCTATCCAGCGTATTCGTGAGGCTGCTGAGAAGGCCAAGATTGAGCTTTCTTCATCCCTCCAGACCGACATCAACCTGCCCTTCATTACTGCCGACTCTTCCGGACCTAAGCACATCAACATGAAGCTGTCCCGCGCCCAGCTGGAGAAGATGGTTGACCCCCTCATCCAGCGCACCATTGAACCTGTCCGCAAGGCTCTGAAGGATGCCGGCCTGCAGGCCAAGGAGATCCAGGAGGTTATCCTCGTCGGTGGCATGACCCGCATGCCCAAGGTTGCCGAATCCGTCAAGAGCATCTTTGGTCGCGACCCTGCCAAGTCCGTCAACCCTGACGAGGCTGTTGCCATTGGCGCTGCTATCCAGGGTGCTGTTCTCTCTGGTGAGGTCAAGGATCTGCTGCTTCTCGATGTGACTCCCCTGTCCCTCGGTATCGAGACCCTCGGCGGTGTTTTCACGCGTCTCATCAACCGAAACACCACCATCCCCACCAAGAAGTCCCAGGTCTTCTCCACGGCTGCCGATTTCCAGACTGCCGTCGAGATCAAGGTCTACCAGGGTGAGCGTGAGCTTGTCAAGGATAACAAGCTGCTCGGAAACTTCCAGCTCGTTGGCATTCCCCCTGCCCACCGTGGTGTTCCCCAGGTCGAGGTTACCTTCGACATTGATGCCGACTCCATTGTGCACGTCCACGCCAAGGACAAGTCCACCAACAAGGACCAGTCCATCACCATCGCCTCTGGTTCTGGTCTCTCCGACAACGAGATCCAGCAGATGGTTGAGGACTCGGAGAAGTACGCCGAGGCTGACAAGGAGCGCAAGGCTGCCATTGAGGCCGCCAACCGTGCCGACAGCGTGCTGAACGACACCGAGCGTGCCCTCAACGAGCACTCCGAGAAGCTCGACAAGACCGAGGCCGATGGCATCAAGGAGAAGATCACCACCCTGCGTGAGTTCATCGCCAAGAGCCAGTCTGGCGAGGGCAGTGCCACTGCTGCTGAGATCAAGGAGAAGACGGACGAGCTCCAGACTGCTAGCCTGAACCTCTTCGACAAGATGCACAAGGCCCGCTCCGAGAGCAGCAACGCCGAGCAGTCCTCTGAGGGCGCTGAGAAGAAGGACGAGCCCAAGCCTTAAGAAAAATCTGTTGCGATTCGAGACGCGGCATAGATTTCATTTCTCTCTGTATATTTCCTGTACTCATATTGTTGCCGCACTTTGACCTTAATACCATGGTTGGCGGGATAGGCGTTGGAGCATTCTGTCGAGCTTGATCGGCTTTTACGGACGGACAATCAAAAGGAGGACCCGTGTAACATCATGTATAACAAATCTGTAGTATTGAATAGGAACACCTCTCCTCTAGTGGATGCTCAAACATCATTTCCCTTCCAATTGCCTTTCCGTCCACTTCTGATATCGCCACGGTCACTCCACTGTTGAATTGATTGTTGGCGCATCACTTGCGTGTGGCCGGCGTCGCCTCGAGCTCGACGGGCGCGCATGGCATCGGCTCATGCTTGACGAACGACGTGGCGGTCTCAAGACTGCCCCCGTCGGCGATGTACCCGGCAACAAGCGGACACTCGGCCTTGTCGAGCAGCAGCGCGGCCTTTCTGGGAACGAGTGTATGGGCGCGGCGCTTGAAGGCGAGCGAGGCCATGAGCAGGAGGATAAGCAGCGTGAGCAGGATAGACAGGTTGGCGACAAGGTGCAGCAGGAAGCCGCGGCTCCAGTTGACGAGCTGCTGGTAGTCTTCGCCCGACATGTAGAAGGTCGGGCCGTGGGGGGGTTTGCCGCTCTCCCGGAGCTGGGACGCGTCGATAGGGGCCATTGGTAGATATTGGGTGTGTGGGTGGTGTAGAAGACGGCAGTGGACAGGCACATGGCAGCATTAATACTACGAGGCACCTATAAGATTGAATTGCGTTCCCGCATTGCATTCCTCGCCTAGCATTCCTCGCCTTGCTCGGGATAAACGTGCGTAGGATATTGATATGGGTTCCGAGACATCTACAGGGATAAACGCGAGCCTACCGACCGAATCCAAACCAGCCCTTCTTTTGCTGCTGCGCTTGTGGAGGCGCCGGCGCCGACGACTCGCCCTTGGCCTTCGGCTGCGGCGCCGTCTGACGTCCCTTGCTAGGGTAATCAATGTAGTTCCATGCCACGTCCAGGAATATAGGCTTCATGGGGACGAGGGCCAGCCGGGGCGGGAACTCGACAATCTTGGTGAGGTCGACGCCGGCGGCGGGATACTCGTGGAGCCGCTCAATCAGGGGTATTGAGCTGCCAGGGCCATTCTTCAGCGCGTCTTTACGTAGGTTGTCGATGTGGACGATGGCGCGGTGGCGCTGCAGTTCTCCGTCCAAGAGCTTCTCCAAAAAGGCAACTGCGTCCGGGGAGACGTCGACATTCAAGGCCGAGCCCTCGGACCCTTCTTGGGACTCGGGCAGGCCTGCCGCAGCCTGGCGGCACAGCTTGGAGGAGTGGTGTATCAGGCCGAGCGCGTTGCTCATGTTTCCGGTAATTGCGTGCGAGCGAGCAATGGACAGGCATCTGGAACGTTAGCATTCCAGCGGGCACGCACGGGGGCTCAACCTACTTGAGCGCCTCAAAGTAATGGTCAGAGGCATCGATCTTGGCGGCGAGCTCGGCGTCGGCTGCCACGCCGGGCAGCTCCTTTATGGATTCGAGATTCTGCAGGATGCCGTCGTACAGGGCCACCTTCTCCCTCAGCTTGGCGAGCTTCCTGCTCGGCGGCAGCTCTCGTGCGTGCTCGGTTCCCTGGGCCGCCTTGCTTCTGAACTTCCTCCTGAGCGAGCCGTACTCCTCGGTTGCACCGTCGTGGGGCCCGGTGAGCACCCTGTTTCGTCCGATTCTCCAGCTCACCATTTCGTAGTTAACGGCCGTGCGCGTAATCTGAAGGCTTTGCATGCGCGAATCGCCCCCTCCGACGCCCTCTTCGCGCAGCTCATCGATGGCCAGCTTGGTGGCGTCGACAGCGTCCTGGGTTGCCGTCAAGACTTCGTCGTAGACCCCGGCCACCTCGTGCACGCTGCGCTTCTTGGAGGCCGCGAGGTTCTCTTCCAGTCGGCCGACGGCCTCCTGCACAACGCCCCATGCTGTGGCTATCTGGGCATCCTCAATCTTGACCACACGAGATCGCCACTTCATGGACTGTGGGGAGGCATCTTTCTTGGAGTCAGCACCTCCGCTTAGAATGCTCGGGTCGATGTTGTCAATGGCCTGGACCAATGCCTCATCCGATCGAGGAAAGGCGCGCAAAGCAATGGCAGGAATCGGCTCTGTGCGAGGAGTATTCAGACGGTATGCCGCGAACCGCATCGACGGGTCAATCGTTTCCGACAGCAAATCCTTGAAGATGTCGCCCTTAGCAGACGTAGCAAGCGCGCTGTAGATGATTCGCGCGGTTGCGAAATTCTGCAGGGACGGCTCCCAGCTCTGCTTCTCAAAGTACATGGTGCCGCGGATGAGGGCGGCGTAGGCCTTGGCCTCGAGAAGGTCGTTGGCGGACGTACCGGCCTCGGAGTCGGAGAGGATCTGGACGAGGTGCTCGGCAGCACAGGCGGCCTTGTTGAGGCGGGAGATGATGTGGCTTCGGGTGCGGCCCACGATGCCCTTCTCGTCGGCGGTGTGCGCTACTTTGAAGCTCATGGCCTGCGCCCAGGCGCGCTCGCTCGTGAGGAGCAACAGGTGGACATATCTGATCTGTTAGCAGACTCAGAGACAGAGACAGAAACAGGCACGGGCGTACTCGGGTTTGGCGGCGACGTCCTGTGCCGCGGGCAGCTCTCGTTTGACAAACTTGCCACGGTTCTTGTTTGCGATGCCCAGTTTCTTCCGAGAGTGGAGGAGGCGCTTGGTGGACTGGCGGTGGTAGGTCGAGTGATCGCCGTACAGCAGGGCCTGGTTGCGGCCGTGGACTACGAAGCTCGTGATGTCCATGGCGGCTACGGATGGCGACGCGTTGAGCTGGCGAGGTTCAAGTGTCGTTGCAGCTGTCGTGGTGGGGATGACGATTGGCGGGGCACACACACACACACACACAATCCTACAAATTTAGGAGTCGCTACTGCGGTAGGTTCAATTGTGGATGGGGTTTATTAGCTAATCACCGGGATAGTCGACATGGGCGCTCAATACAGGGTATAGAAACATTTGGCATTTGGTTTATCGGACACAAAGTCTGCTGCCATGTGTAGAAGTACAGTTACAGCATCGCCCGTTTGCACTGTAGATGCCGTCCGTGATACAGCATGTGATTTTTATTCTTCCAACCCACCGCATGGAACAGAATAGTCTGAACACGCCCATGTCTCTTTCTGGTTTAAACCCGCTGGTACCTACCTAGTACCTAATGTCGACCAAGCAGCGCTCACGTGCCTAGGAGAAGGACCCAGGTGGGGGTGGTGGGCAGGTACCGGCCCCGTTTGATGTGCAGGTGACCTGGCATCGCGAACCACAGTCATGGTTCAGCTCTGGCTTGGACGAAGCAGTCCGATGTGGTTGTGCATGGCTTACTCTGCTCTGCTGCATCTTCATTGGTAGCTGCCCCACCCGAATGGTCATCTTTCACGGCGCTTGGGAAGCAGGTCTGAGCAGTATTGACAAGAGGCTCAAGTCGGCGTTGCAACACCCACTTCTGGTCACGAGGACGCTGTAGAGTCAACCTTTTCCCTCTGGAGAGATATTAGGACAGACTGCCTAATCGAATCTGGATGTGGGGGGATCCCTGGTCAGCGATCACATGGCCTGAAAAGCTCCCCATCCCCAACTTTAGGTACTCAGGTAACGGCCGTGAATACCAAGCTCTGGGTACTCGCCCCGTTCGGCACAAGTCGCAGCCATCGCAAGTACCGCCTGTCTGGACGAACACTGGAGGGGGTTATTGCGGCAGACGCGTTCCTCCACGGCCTGTTACACATTGGCCTTACCTAGCGTTGACTAACCTGCAAGGCCGCGGTGCTCGAGAGAAGATCAGACAAGAGCAAGGCGAGAGCGCGATTAACATCCTTTGCCTTCTTTTTCTTCTTCCTTCCCACGGCCTCTGTTTCTATTCGCACTGGCCCCCCCCCTCGTTGTTCTTCATGTGAAGGTGAAGGCCCTTACTAAGCTTAATGCTGGATGCCGATCCCGCGATAACATCTTCTTATCGGCCACCCCGCGAAGCCTACAAAAGCCATCTCGTGGCCTTCGCCTCGCACGCCTTGCCTTGACCTGTGATGAAGACGCGAGATTCTGATTTTACCCCGCCCGATCTTGACGAGCTCCCAGTCTTCTACGGCGCCCGCCGCGGCTCGAGGCTGGCAAGATGGCCGCCGATGGTATTGTCCACCTCACCTCCCTCACCTCACCATCACCACCACTACCACCACCACCCTCCTCTGCCCCAGAGCCACCACATGCAGCACAGGCTTACCCCCCTCCAGGCAGGTCCTCGCGCTCCGTAAACGGCCTCACGTGGAACCCTGCCGCGCTGCTCCAGCCCGGCCGGCAGCCAAACACCTCCCAGACGCCCATGCCTGAGCGACCGCGCGACAGCCCTCCCGATGCCGCCACGAGCTCTCTCGTTTTCCAGTTCTCCAATGCCAGCGCGCCATCGTCCGCCGCCCCAAGCCAACCGTCTTCTCCCGGCGGCCGCGAGCCTAACGGCGTCGGAAACTGGCTGGAACGGATGAATCACGTACAAAACCGTTCGGCCGTACCTCAGCCGAAGCGCCGCAGGGTCGACGATGCGCAAGACAGCCCTACGCAGATTAGGAGAAACGGCAGTGGTGTTCTCGGTGAATACGTCAAGGAGAAGGCGAAAGAAGGCGGTGGTGGCTCTGTGTCGTCGGCGTTCGAGACTGTCGATCTCACCAACGGTACGTCAGTCCCTCACGGTTCGTCTCCATGCTAATTGGTAGGCACCGACGACGACCTCGTTATTGTCGAGGATCCCCGGGACGAAGAGGTGTGCTACGGCATGATCAGGACCACCCTCAACTGCACGAGGGTTCCAACCCCCAAGCCGGGCATGCAGAGTCTCCTGGGATCGCGATATTGTCCCGGTATCAAGGTTGTGCTCAAGCGCCTGGACGGAGACCGCTCGTTGAGGATCCAGGCGTCCGACCACACTCGAGAAATCATCGGGCACATCGAGCCCCTCAGCGCCGCCGCTATTGCCCCGCTGCTCGACAGCAAGATTCAGTTGAGGACCGACTGTCGGATCCCCCCTCGCCCCAAGGAGCCCGGCCAGGAGCCCGGCCAGCCCACCTCGCAAGCTTACAACCTGGACATCGTCATGTACGGCCCTGTGCGCTACGCTAAGAACGTCGGAGCCCACCTGTCCAAGCACAACCTCAAGCTCCTAGGTCCGTACATGGTTCAGAAGGGCATCAAGGTTCACAACCCGCACAGCGGCGAATACAAGCCCCCCGTGCCGAGGGTCTACTCGGTGGATGGCCAGGGCGTGTCCAACGCTCCCACCAACCGGACGGTGGAGGAAATACGCTCCGAGGTCATGGGTGTCTTTGACTCTCTTACCGTGAACGAGGATTTGCCCTTCATGGAGCCGGACCCTTGCGTCGTGACACCTCTACTGAAGCACCAAAAGCAGGGGCTCTACTTCATGATGACGCGAGAGCAGCCGCGGGACTCGCATCTGGGAGAAAAGTCCATGGTTTCGTTTTGGCAGGCCAAGAGAGCCCCCAATGGGCAGAGGGTCTTTTACAATGTCATCACAGGGCATACCCAAAGAGTCGCGCCGCCGGAAACCTTGGGTGGGATCCTGGCCGATATGATGGGCCTCGGCAAGACTCTGAGCATTCTCTCGTTGGTGGCGAGCACGGCTCAGGAGGCCATGCAGTGGGAGAAGCGCCCGCCCGAGCAGCCCTCGGCGCCGGAGCCGAGGCCATCCAAGAGCGACATGTCGCCCGCCACGCCGAACCTGGGACTCACCTCGCTGCGAAGAAACGCCAAGTCCACACTGCTCATCTGCCCCCTGAGCACGGTCTCGAACTGGGAGGAGCAGATCAAACAGCATATTCGGCCTGGAAGTTTGACTCATCACATCTACCACGGAGCGAATCGGATCAAGGATCCTGCCAAACTGGCCACTTTTGACCTCGTCATCACCACCTACGGCTCCGTCTCGAACGAGCTTTCGTCGAGGCGCAAAGGTAAAGATGCCATGCATCCCTTGGAAGAAATCGGCTGGTTCCGCGTGGTACTCGACGAGGCGCACATGATCCGCGAGCAGGCGACGCTCCAGTTCAAGGCAATCTGTCGTCTCCAGGCGCAGCGACGATGGGCGGTGACCGGCACGCCCGTGCAGAACCGGCTGGACGACCTGGCGGCGCTGCTGGCTTTCCTTCGCCTGCATCCCTTCGACGATCGGGGGAAGTTCCTTCGCTACATCGTGGAACCGTTCAAGGCGTGCGATCCCGAGATTGTGCCCAAGCTGCGTGTGCTGGTCGACACAGTCACGCTCCGACGACTCAAGGACAAGATTGACTTGCCGCCGCGGGAAGACCTCGTCGTCAGGCTGGACTTTAGCCCGGAAGAGAGGGTCATCTACGACATGTTTGCGAGGAACGCCGAGGATCGTGTCAAGGTGTTGGCGGGCGCCAACAATGAAAGAGCCCTCGGCGGCAACACCTACATCCACATCCTCAAGGCCATCCTGCGACTGCGCCTGCTCTGCGCGCACGGCAAGGATCTGCTCAACGAGGACGATCTGGCAACGCTGCAGGGCATGTCGGCGGAGATGGCAATAGAGCTCGACGACGACGACTCGGACAGGCCCGCCCTGTCGGGGCAGAAGGCCCATGAGATGTTCACGCTGATGCAGGAAACGAACAACGATGCTTGCATAGAGTGCAGCAAGAAGCTCAGCTCCAACGACACTTCAAACGACGCAGCCAACGACACCGCCAACATGGAGGAGACGCAGGAGGAAGTGGTCGGGTACATGACGCCGTGCTTCCACGTCGTGTGCCGAACGTGCATCAACATCTACAAGCAGCGAGCCCAGGCCATGGTCGACCCGGGCTACAACACCGGGCCGTGCCCGGTCTGCGACACGGTCGTCCGGTTCGAGTTTGTAGAGCTTCACCGCAAGGATCTCGACGCCGAGCACGACGGTCCCGCCAAGGCCAAATCCCGGGCGCACGGCAAGAAGCACGACAAGTACGACGGCCCGCACACCAAGACCCGGGCGCTGGTCGAGGACCTCCTCAAGCACAAGGCCGCCAGCGAGGCCAACCCGTCGGAGCCGCCGTTCAAGTCGGTCGTCTTCTCGGGCTGGACGTCGCACCTGGACCTGATCGAGTTCGCCCTCAACGCCGCGGGAATCACCTTCACGCGGCTCGACGGCAGCATGACGCGCACCGCGCGCACCGCCGCCATGGACGCCTTCCGCGAGGACAGGAACGTGCAGGTCATCCTCGTCTCCATCATGGCGGGCGGCCTCGGCCTCAACCTGACGGCCGGCAACAGCGTCTACGTCATGGAGCCCCAGTACAACCCGGCCGCCGAGGCGCAGGCCGTCGACCGCGTCCACCGCCTCGGCCAGACGCGCCCTGTCCGTACCGTCCGCTACATCATGCGCGACAGCTTTGAGGAAAAGATGCTCCTCCTGCAGGACAAGAAGATGAAGCTCGCCAGCCTCAGCATGGACGGCCGCAGCAAGACGCTCGACAAGGCCGAGGCCGCGCGGCAGAAGCTGATGGACCTGCGCAGCCTCTTCAAGTAGACACGTGCCGCGACGCTTTCAAACGACGACGAAGCGTTTGGTTTTTGTTTTTTTCTTAGACCGTTTATTGCTATTGCTCATCACTTTCCCACGTCCTTCTTCCATCTTTATCCTCCTTTTATTTGACAGCTACAGCATCTGGGTCGGCGGGTGCTTTCTGGGATTTGCTTTTCTTCGCGTCTGTCACTATTACACACGGCCTGGCTTGGGCGGCGCTGAGGGGCGGGTTCCGGCTTTGTTCGCGCGAATAAACCGAGGGGGCCTTTTTGTTTTTGCCTGCGATACCAATGGCACGGCACGGCACGGCACGGCACGGCACGGCACGGCACGGCACGTACGTAGATTTCAATCGAAACCTGTTTCCATGTGTCTTGATGTGTTTAAGTGCATAGTGATGCGTGACAGTGGTATCTAACATGCAAGCTATCTCATAATATCGTCGTCGTCCGTCTTGAGCCCCGCAAAGTCGGTCCCCTGGTTGGCCGTGCTCAACCGCGCGCACAGGCTCAGCAGCACCACCGTCTCGGTCGCGGCGTAGTGGTTGAGCGCGTCGAGCAGGATCTGGAGGTGCCTGCTGAAGTTGACCTCCCACTTGCGGATGATCTCAAACAGGTTGCCGATGCGGGCGGCGTCTGCGTCGTGCGTCGACACGGCCGAGGTATCGGGCGCGCTGGGCCGGGACGATGACGACGACGACGACGCCGTCTTGGTGGCCTGGAAGCGGCGCCACTGGTCGGCCGTCATGGTGGGCGGCCGGTTCGTGCCCGAAAGGTCCGGGTCCGACTTCTCGAGCTCGCGCGTCAGCCAGTTGGTGTAGGCGGCGAAGATGGTGCAGGTCTGCATGAGCTTGGAGTGGATCTGCAGTCGTCAGCTGAGAGCGTACAGGGTCAAGTGGTGAGCGCCTACCCTTAGAAGCTTGCTGTTGGTGAGCATGCACTCTTTCAGGCACGT
Source organism: Stachybotrys chartarum (assembly GCA_001021365.1). Classification (NCBI taxonomy): domain Eukaryota; kingdom Fungi; phylum Ascomycota; class Sordariomycetes; order Hypocreales; family Stachybotryaceae; genus Stachybotrys; species Stachybotrys chartarum. The sequence goes on along the minus strand of LDEE01000003.1, from coordinate 670,835 downwards.
GTCCAGAAAGTCTACGTGATCCTGCATCAGCTCGTCCACCGTCCGAGTAATGCCGCGACTGCCCTCCTTGGCCTTGAGCCGCGACATGAACTTGTTCCAGTTGGGCTCGATAACCTCTGCGGTGCAAAAGTAGAGCAGCTGCTGCACGAATATGAGCATGCGGGCGCGGAGCGTCCATACGCGACGTTTCCATATCTCCAGGGCGCGGTTGGCGCCCTTGTGGCTCCAGCTGATGCCGCGTGTCTGCGTCTGCCACGTCGCCGACAGCTGCGACTCGAGGTAGCGCAGGGAGAGAAGGTAGCGGAAGAGCGCCTGGTACCGCCACACCGTCTTGCGGCTGACGACAAGCGAGACGGGGAAGGGGACGGCGTAGTCGAGCTGCAGGGACGTGAACCCCGTGGCGTTCTTGTCGTTCTCGATCGGCTGGTTGGACAGCGGCTGCAGCGCCTCCCCCTGCTCGATGCCGGTGATATTGACGACGCGCTGCAGCGACTTGATCAGGGTGATGTCGTTCATCTCCACCTTGACATCCTCCTTGAAGGGGTCCAGCGACACGACGCTGCCCGGCTGGCGCAGGACCAGGTCGAGCAGGGACTGCAGCTTTCCGGTGTTGACGGATTTGACGGGCTTGCGCAGCTCTGAGGCGCCAAGTTCGAGAAAGTAGGAAAAGTAGTCAGAGGGGTTGAGGAAGAAGTAGTGCTTCAGAGAGCCGAGGCGGGCGGGGAGGGAATGTGCAGTGAGGAGGAGCTGCATCAGGGACTCGTTGGCGTAGGCGTATGCGTTGTTGACGTTCTCCAAGAACCGGCTATCGTCAAACGACGATGGGATATCCTCCACCGTCTTGCTCACGTCCACGCCGCCGCACTCGCGGACCACGTTGAGGTACTTGCCCGCCAGCAGCACCTTGTCCTTGACGCCCTCGAGCTGCGGCGGGACGTCGTGGTCGCGGATGGTGTATCGCCTCTCCCAGTACTCGTCGGTGTAGTCCTGCTGGATCTTTTCTCGCCGAATGCTCTTTTGCTCCTTGATCAAGAACTCGGCATGGGGGTCGTTGATGGCGCCGCGGTGCAGCCATTCGTTCAGCATGACCATGTACGGCGTGCTCGCATCCCGGAGCAGCGACGTGAGCAGTGCTCGGGCAGCCGGGTCGCCCGACATGGATTCCAAGCGCTTCGTGACGAGCCCCAGGACGACGCCACCCTTGCAAATCTTCTTTCCCGTCATGTTTCCAGGGATCAAGTCTCCGCCCTCTCGGAGGTTCTCCAAGATATTCTCATAGTCGTCTCCGTCGTCGTCGTCGTCTTCTTCTTCGCTCTCCTCGTCCAGGAGTGCATTCTTCTTGAGCAGTTCCTGCGCGAGCAGGTAAAGGTGTAGCATCATCTGGCACGTGGGCAGCGTGTGGATGTTCAGGACATGAACCGTAAACGTGTCGCTGGTCAGGAACTGCGTCTCAAGCTGAGCAATCATGACCAAGTAGTCGTGCAGGAACTTCCGGATAGACGCGCACAGCGCATGGTTTACGGCGCCAAATTCATCTCGGCTCTGCACGTCGACAAAGGCTTCCAGCGCAGAGTAGTAGGTTGCCATCTTCAGCATCGACACGGTCAAGTCGTGCAAGCTCGGGTCCAGCCCGGGCAGGATCCTGAACATCGGCCCAGAGAGACGGTCCCGCTCTTCCTCGGGGTTGTACCCCTTGGCGTATCGTATGTACTGCCCTTCGTAGCCCATGAACACGAACAGCAGGTCCTCCACCATTGCTGCTTCTTGGACTTCCAACGTCAGGTCGTTCAAGGGGGGCGGCTGGGGAGCTTGGGGCACCGTCGATGCCATAGGGGGGATTGATATTCGACATGCCAGAGGTGCAGTGGTATGTGGTAGCAGCTTCGCCTCGGGGAGCCATGGCGCTGCAAAGTCAGCCAGGTAGGCACTCGGGGGACGCCTGCTACGTACCTGGAGGCGTCTCAACCTTTTGCTCCTTTGCGCGGAAGTCGGAGCTCTTTTGTCTCGATGCGTCCACGGTCCTCTTCTCCGGCGGGACACTGCGCCTCTGAACCCGCTCGGGGCTAGGAGACACTCGTCTCACCACCCGGTGCGTCTCGAAGGTCCGCTCCGTGATCCTGCGTTCCTCGGTCCGCCTCTCCCTCTCTTCGGTAGTCCTACTAATAGGTCTAGCGTGACCGGACGCGGTCCGCTTATGGGATGTGCCCGCATTCTGGGCGGCTGGCTGGGGTGACGTTGATTTCGCATCAGATCGGCTGCTCTTGAAGCTGCTTTGGGCACTCAATCCATTGGCACGGCTCGGTCCTCGTGTCGCTCCAGACATGCTGAGGAATACATCTGCAGCCGATGATTATCGCCCGAAAATGCCTTCCTGCCACGTCGGGAGTCTGACGGTCGAGCTGGGAGCGAGCGACGCGTGTAATTCAGATAAACGCGTTGACTTTCTGTCCCACGTTCAGGTATCGCGGGGCGCCCCGCGCTTGGTTTTATTAGTCAGCCAAGCTTTGCGGCCTGCCCAATGTGATAGTAAGTTGCAGCATGCAACAGCAGGTACATGATAATATCATTAATATCCTAGGTACGGGTACATGAGGTATATCATAACCCATCTTACTGAGAAAGAAATCCACCGACACCGTTTGGGCAGTCACGCTGTCGATATTGATAAGGCCTGCGCCACAGCGATAGAAAGCGCCACACGACTGTGAGGCTTGCTCACAAGGCTGAACCACAGCTGGCTGCGTAAGGTGCTTGCCTACCTAGCAAGTAGCAGCAGCTGTTGGAGCTCATCACCTTCAACCTCCCACAACCACCACGTCCCATTCTCCCCCTCTCTTCCAAACACCCCATATCTTCCTGCAATACCCCCGACACAACCGCCAAGATGTTTATGGCAAGATCGGAATACGGCAAGCTCGAGCTCCCCCCATTACGTCTACACCCGCTAACAGGCACGCAGACCGGGGCATCAACACCTTCTCCCCCGAAGGTCGCCTCTTCCAGGTCGAATACTCCCTCGAGGCCATCAAGCTCGGCTCCACGGCCATTGGAGTCGCCACCTCCGACGGCGTCATCCTCGGCGTCGAGAAGCGCGTTACTTCCACCCTCCTCGAGACCTCCTCCGTCGAGAAGATTGTCGAAATCGACCGCCACATCGGCTGTGCCATGTCCGGCCTCCAGGCCGATGCCCGGTCCATGGTCGAGCACGCCCGCGTCGAGAGCCAGAGCCACGCCTTCAACTACAATGAGCCCCTCGGCGTCGAGAGCTGCACCCAGGCCATCTGCGACCTTGCCCTGCGCTTCGGCGAGGGTGCCGATGGTGAGGAGACCATCATGAGTAGACCATTTGGTGTGGCCCTCCTTATTGCCGGCTACGACGAGGACGGTCCCCAGCTATTTCATGCCGAACCTAGCGGCACCTTCTACCGCTACGACGCCAAAGCCATTGGGTCCGGATCTGAGGGAGCACAGGCAGAGCTTCAGAACGAATACCACAAGGTAATAACCCCACTTCCACCCTCGAAGTCTTGCTAACCGTTCTTTTCTTTTAAGTCTTTGACAATCACCGATGCCGAGACCTTGGTCCTAAAGACCCTCAAGCAGGTCATGGAGGAGAAGCTAGATGCAAAGAACGTACAACTGGCCAGTGTAACCAAGGACAAGGGCTTCAGGATATACACGGATGAGGAGATGGCGGCGGTTGTAGAGCGGCTACCGGCCAACTAAGCGCTCGGCACATGATTAGAGGCAATGACGAACCAGGCAGGCCCCTTACTGAACCATTCATTACCTTCTATGTGTCATTATTGTAAGTTCTAGTTAATGACCCTAGATCTAACCGTGCCGGCTCCAAAATTACCATACCAAGCAAGACCAGATGGGATGCTACCCGTCATCAGACAGCCCAAGGTCTCTACCGCAACCCCTCATCGTGCAAATCCAGGACCGCGAGATCGTCTTCGACTCCCAGCAATCCTAACGCATAGTGCGCTCTTTCCGTCTTGGCAAGCACCAGCCGCTTGTCTTCCCCAGAGTCCAGTTCGTGGATCTTTCTATCAATCTTCCGGGGGTTCTGCCAAACGGACGTCGGGGCATGAGTGAGATCTGTGGCGCGGACGTACTCGGGCCCGCGTCCAAGTTGGGCCGCCTTGATCCATCCGGACTCACATCCATCGGCAATTTGTTTGGCGGACTGCCATCCTGTGAGCCGTGATATGTCGTGCATGCGCTGAACGACCCAGCGTCGCTGCGCCTCGTCTTGAAACTATGTGACAGTCAGCGTGTGCAACCTGAGGTGAAGATTTTGTATACCTGTACGGCAGCCACAAACAGGCAAAAGGCACTCTCGATAAAAGCCGCTCCCACCAGCGTGCTAATCTCACCAACTTTGGTGCAGTCGCCGGCTAACCCGGCGGCTATGCGTCCCAACCGTATCGCGTACTCTGCTGTGTGGTGCGCCGACAGCCCTGCAGCCTGCATTGCGGCCGGGGGCATGGACGGGTGGCTACGGTACAGATGAATCAGGCCCATGTAAATGTTCATCCATATACCTGCAACCGAGTACGATCGATACTGAAGTACAGGCCCGAACGGGGACCCGGTGACACCCGCATACTCGTCGGGCTGAAAGTCTGGACCAAGATTACTTTCGAATATGTCGAACGCTTGGCGCAAGCTCTCCCACTCCTCCAGAGCAGCCTGCTGATCCAAAAAAGGATCGGCATCTTCCAAAGGTTCACTTCGGGGCGATGTTTCCCTAGGAGGACTGAAGCCCATTGGTACTTGAAAGATGCCCTGTGTGGGCAGCATACCCGGGAAAGGGGGCGGAGACCCTGAAGCAGACTGGCCACATGTGCTCCGATTTGACTTGCGTTTTCTCTCCAGGTCATTCGAGGCGAAGTTGACGAGACGGCCTAGAAGCAGCATCAAATGGTCATACGTGCCGTAGCTACACATTGTTAGAAGTCATCGTTTCCTAGGGAGTGGTACTTACACTGCTTCGGGTCTGGAAAGCGGCGCGCGTGGTGGACATTGTGTCCAGCATTCGTACTCCATGCTAGACGTGTCAGCCCGCATCCCTTTACACGGAACACCGACTTACAACAATCTCGTCCCCCCCAGCATGCTCTGGTACACATCCATCTTGCAGTACCACCAGAACAAGTCCCGCAGATTTTCGTACTTTTCAATGTCGTAGTTTGTCGTGCTGAAACCTGGATCGTGGTATAAATGCTCGTCCTGCAAGCCGTAGTCCTCCGCCGTCACCCTTTTGCCGGTGATGGCACTGAGGACATGGTAGTTGACATCCATCAGAAATGCCCCCCGCGCTACGTTTGGGCTGTGAAATAAGTGCATCCGCATCCGCTGCTCCTGGAGTTTTTCTCGTTCTCGTCTTCGCTTCGCTGGCAAGCACAGCCGAGACATCTCTTTGAGAGGAATTTCTCGGAGCAAAATCCGCGCTCCAAACAAATGCGTGCACCATTTTGTGTGATCAGATGACCATACCTCGAAATACGCAAGCAGGAGGGTGGCCGCAAGCGTAGCGGGCTGTGTTCTTCGCAGTGAGGACCGCACATTCTTCGCGATCCGGCGGATCGCCAGCGAATAGTGTTTCATGGCCGCTGTCGGCGGAACGTGCTGCAGCTTTGCGATCTGCAGACTTCCCAGCGCGAGCATGGCATAGAGTAAGCTGGGATGCTGCAAGGATATCACTGGGAAAGTATCTAGCATGGAGTCAGTTTTTTCATCCGGGGGAGACGACAGCGACTTACAGCTCCAAAGACTGCGTCCAATCATGTGCTCTTCGGTAAACGGTTCGTGTGTCAGGGGATCAAAGGGATGTCTCTCGTACATAGACATGCTCGGACCTGTCACCTTGATGAAGTGCATGAAGATGGCTCTCATCCCTCGATCTCTTAGCTCCGAAGTCTGCGGCGAGCTCAAGTAGTCTGAAAGTGCAGTAATCTGGGCAAACGTTGAGAATGCTCGCACAGGCGTGCCGTCCCAGCTCCCGGAAATCTGGTTGACAAACGGGGCAACGAGGCCTCGGGTGTCAGCCATTTCGTCATCGGACTCGGGCATAGAGTCGTCCTCGTTATGGTGAGGATGCTCCCAATGCCTTTCGCCCGAGACAGGCCGATGGCCCACCCCAGCCAACGCAATTGGATAGGGGTTGGCAGCCTGGTCAGAGTTGTAGGGCTGAACAGGGTAACGGGCACGATGGCCATCGTCATATCGTCGAGTCGTAGGAGCAAAGGGTATCAAGGGGTTTGGCTGGTCCAAGCATGCTCCGTACGGGTAATGCCCCTGATTCAAGACGTAGGCGGAAGAGTGGTCGCGGTTGTGTTGTCCTAAGAGATGTGGATCGTAAAGAGCCTGATGTTGGTAAAATTCAACAGAAGGTGGCTTTGGAGCAATTGGTGCGAGCGATCCCTGAGAGGATATGTTTTGCCGGACAAACTGGTCGATAAGGTGGCCTGAGCCTGGTGGAAAGACAACTGGTCCGTAGGAACCGGGGTGAGATCCTAGGGGGTCCTTGAAAACAACTCTTTGATTGTATCCTTCACAGTTGCGTTTTGACTTTATACAGTTATTACAGATGGGTCGTCCTTCGTCGCACTTGATTCGCCTTTTGCGGCAGGCTATAATGTGTCAGAGCAAATCCACAGGCATCGGGGGGTCGATACGAACTTAGGCATCCCGTCTTGGTCCGCTTCCTTACGTTGGTTTTTTTCTGTGCGGGATCTTCTTTGCCTTGTTCACGCTGCTGCGAAGAGCATGACTGCTGCTGGTGTTTGGTAGCTGTAGATGCCATCTTGGCAAGAGCTGCAGAATTGCAGTCGACCTCACAAGCGAATCAAGCAAAGACAAGTCACCGCAAGAGGGTGTAAGACAAGGTTAGGTGGATGATTGGGGAAGTGCGATGCGCTGAAGGTTGGATAGACAAAAAAGACAGGCATCCCTGACAAAACTTCGATGGTAACTCGAGGTGTATTGAACTGCCTGGAGAGAGAAGAGGAGAACAAAAGGTATCATGCGATGGGCGTCTCTGTGAAAGCGTGTAGGAGGGAGTGAAACATGGCTGTGCAACTCGAAAGTCGGGGCGGGCTGTAAGCTGCAGGCCCGACTGGAAGATATACAAAGCAGCAGCTGCACGTTCAATCTGGTGAGCTCCGAGTTGTCGACTTCCAGCCTGGTCCGCCGACTGTAGACGGGCGGTTCGGGGTAGAGAGGCGACTCCGAGACCGGTTACCGTCTGGATGCAGAGCGTTGATCGAAGCTCGGAAGGATCACTAGCGCACGCAAATGGGTGTCTGCAGGCGAGGTGCCAGAGGTTGTTGCCTCTGCCGCTGCTAGTTCGGTAGATATAGAGAGGTCGAGAGAGGCATCTATAGTTGCCGTCGAGCTAGAGCAGCCCGCCAGACAGAGAAAGGGGAGTTGGAGAGTCGGCGAGGCTCGGAATCACCAAACGAAGGAGGTGTAAGAGTGGCAGAGGGCAGAAAGCAAATTCTGGCCGACTCATCTCCTGCATGTACTTCGAGGGCGGTGTCACAACCAGGGAAGGCATGAGCTGGAGGGGGTACCTGCCATGTCCCGCAACCCACTGCGGTTGCCTGGTTCCGCAGCCAGCAGTCAGTACAAAGATCAGGTAGTTGAGGGTAACATGCAATTACAGTAGGACAAACGACATGGTCCGCTGATACCAAGACATGGCAAGGACGAGGTGATCGGCCTCCCAGTGCCCCTTCCTGGTATACCCGTCATCTCGCCTAGTACAAGGCCAGCCAGCCTGATGGCTGCCAACGATCCAACCGCGAAACTCCAGCCATGCGAATCGCACGCGCCCATTTGTCCGTCCAAGGGGCAGCAAGCAGTGTGAGCAGATCCTTGCCGCTTTGTTTCTGCCTGGCGGCAAAGCTTGTTTCCTACGGCCGGATTGCACATGGTCCTGCCCGGCAGGCTTTGTTGGACCACCGCAGGATGGTCAGATTGTTGACGTTGCTCGCGTCCACGCCGTGCCTTTACTCCTGGTCAAAAGCTCAAGGCCACGTTCGGAAGCCATGGCGTGCTTTCAGCATGGAAAGCAGCCTACTGAGGCGCCACATGGATCTAAGCCTAGAGCCAAATCGGATTCCGGGGCTAGGGCGACGGTAGATCACCCGTGATACATGATTCAACGGCCTCATGTGGCCTAGCCCGCGTGTGCATTTGCGTACAATGCCGTGCCAGGCCAGAAATGCTGGCCATAAGACAAGGGCCAGGGACGTCGTCCGTCGACCAGCGCGTACCTTACCCGACGGCTTGACTCGTTGGGGTCAGAACAGCAAGTACCGTGCCGTCCATTTGCCTTGCCGCGTGCATGCCATGGCTTAGATGGCGACCTCAGCGTTGGCCGGACCCCTCGCAAGGGGGCTCGGAATAGGCATGGTGGAGACGCTGCCGCGCCGCAATTCTCTCCAGACCTCGACCAGAAGAGGCTTGAGTCGATCCAACGCGTGTCTACTTACTTATATGAGTAAGCGATGCTCACCACCTCCAGCAACCTTCCTCGAGCTACTAGGCAGATAAACTCAAATGGTCCGTTCGCCCTGGTCAACAAGCCCACGCACAGCGAAAGAGCACCCTCAGTGAAGATATGACCTCGAACCCCGCTTGTGCGACACAAACGCTTCCCTGGTTCCACGAAACTCGTCTCTGGTTGAATGCGGACACGCGTGTACAACGGACTGCAGCCACTCCTGTCTGCCTCCAGCCTGGGAAGCTCGGATGCAGATGTGTGTGCAGAGCAGGTTATCCTGCGCCAAGTGAACCATCATGCACATGATTTCCCTACGAGAACGCTTGGCCGAGTAGTAACAGCTTGCAAAAATGCTTGAGTTACACGTCGTCTCCTCCTTGATTATACCCTGCCGAAGCCCTCGTGTCGCTGGGTATGTTATGTCTGGGATTGTGGGTGTCTCGCTTCCATACCTGGCCTTCGCACCATCTTGTCATACTCACCCACATGCAGCAGCCACAGGGAGACGACTGGATCTGTTACCCTCATCATGGCACAGCAATCTCGTAGTACGTCCTCGCCAGAGCGTTGGGCCCGGGCAGGCGTTTTCTGTTCGCATCACAACCCCACCCAGCAGCTTGAAGATAAGCAAGGTGGAACTGTTGCGAGCTATCGGCCCGCTACCTTTCCGCAACACCTTTAGACGTCCCTGGTTGGAAGGAGTGGCCATCTCCATGTCCCGGTAGGACGTTCCTTTGATTCTTGCCTGGCTTTCCCAGCTATGTGGATGTTCCCACCCGGAAACCGGGGGAACAGGGATAACGTTGGCCACCCGGCAGGACAAACAATTTCAACCAGGCATATGCATCAGGTAGGCGGTTCTGTTTCGAGTTGCCGCTGGGGCTGTGAGAGGCACAGCATTTGCCCGGAAGCACCCTCTGGATGGCGTTCATTCGGTCGTGTAACCAGCCTAGCACAGCGGCCAGCTCGGAACCTGTGCGCGGAACCATGCTGAGATGACGCCCAAGACCGCCGGTCGCCAGCTAGTGTGGGCGTTTCCAAGATCCTGCAGTTCCTCCGGGACATCAACGACCAATGAGTGGTGAAGCTGGGTTTCTCGACCAAGTGACAGGTCGGAGCCAGCAGTGTACCCATCATGGTCGATCATGGGAAGCGGATATTACGTTGGAGGCTCGTAGGAGGTGATCCCGGGCTTATTCGCGCGTATAGGTGTCCTCCCCGAGCAGGTGGGCAGGCGCGTGGCCGGATTGATGCAGATACTTACTCTTCGACTGACTTGTGCTGAAGGATCAAGAGTCGCTAGGGCAGTGATGGCCATCTAGATGTATTCGCTAAAGTATGCTTGATCTGAAATGGAACAATGCCTATCCGTATAAGTAGGTAAGCTGAACACCCGTGTGACATCTAGGTATAGTGCATGTGTGAAAGGGAGTGTAGGTTGGTTGTGGAGGTTCCGATTCCAATGACATGAGCTGAAGGTGCGTGGGTAATCTACAGGGTAGGCACCATGATGCACGGACCAACAGCAATGGCAGAAAAAAAATCCAAATCTTTCAACTTCCATCGACATATTTAAGAAGTAATTGTAAATACCAGCAAGACTGATATAGAAGCATCATTATCATGTTTGCCGTCCCAGGCTGGTCAGTGTCAGCCGACAAGCTCAAAACAGAAAAGGTTACCAAACCTGACGCCGCTGCCTCGAACAAGGCCAGAAAAAGAAAGAGAGCCGCAGTGCCAGACAATGTCACAGCGTCCAACGTGGCTGATCTATGGGAGTCGGTTGTCGAGGGCAAGAAACCCGCTCCCTCCAAAGACGCGCAACCAGGCAAGAAGCAAAAGAAGAGCGATGGAGGTGTAATTCAGCAGAGGCAGGATGAGGGCATCGCTGATGAGCAAAGTCGGGTTGAAGAAGAGCCTTTGACCGAGCAGACTGAACACAAAATGTCCAAAAAGGAAAAGAAGAAGAAGAAGAAGAAGCAAAACGGTGAGGCAGAGGACTCACAAATCGATCAGGATGGAGCCGTCGCGGAGTCAAATCGAAAATCCAAAGCAACCAAACCCAAGACCGCCCCTGCGCCTCCCAAGCTCACGCCTCTCCAAGCGTCTATGCGGGAAAAGCTCGTCTCAGCGCGCTTCCGCCACCTCAACGAAACGCTCTACACCAAGCCCTCGGACGAGGCATATCAGCTGTTCCAGGACTCGCCGGAGATGTTCGACGAGTACCACGAGGGCTTCCGGCGGCAGGTCAAGGTGTGGCCCGAGAACCCCGTCGACAGCTTCCTGCAGGACATCAGGACTCGCGGCAAGATCAGGACTCCCAGCAGGGGACCCGCGCCGCTCTTGGAGACGCCTCTCCCGAGAACCGTGGGCACGTGTACCATTGCGGACCTGGGGTGCGGCGACGCTCGGCTGGCGGAGAGCCTGCGCAAGGAGGCGGGCAAGATGCGCATCGACATGAGGAGCTTCGACCTGCAGAGCCCCAGCGCGCTCGTCACCAAGGCCGACATCGCCAACCTGCCCCTGGCCGACGGCTCCGTCAACGTGGCCATCTTCTGCCTCGCCCTCATGGGCACCAACTGGGTCGACTTCGTCGAGGAGGCGTACCGCATCCTGCACTGGAAAGGCGAGCTCTGGATTGCCGAGATCAAGAGCCGCTTTGCACCCCTGCGCCCCAAGAACGCCCGCGTGACGCACAGCGTAGGCAACAGGAGGAAGGCGGGCAAGCCCGGGCGACCCGTCGCTGACGATGGCGCAAACGACCAGGATCTGGCTGTCGAGGTAGACGGGCTGGAGGACCGCCGGCGGGAGACGGATGTGTCGGCATTTATTGAGGTCTTGAAGAAGAGGGGCTTCGTGTTGCAGGGTGAGCGCAGCACGGCGGTGGACCTGTCAAACAAGATGTTTGTGAAGATGCATTTCATCAAGGGGGCGAGCCCGGTCAAGGGAAAAGGTGCAGCTGCAGCACTAGAGCCTACACACCGGAGTAGAAAGGTCTTTGCGACCAAGCTCGACGAGGTTGAGGACCAGGATGGTGATGTCAACGAAGCCTCCGTCCTCAAACCATGTGTATACAAAATTCGGTAATTGGCATACCTATTAAAGCGCGAGATATCGTTTCGTATTACATCTGCCAAACGCTTTTCATTTATACACACTGCATTAAAACCTCGTGGCAATATGCTAAAGTCCCTCCGTCTATATGATCAACCCTGACTCTCCACCCAGCTTACACCTTTAATTATTTCCACCGCCTTCATTAGTTCGTGGCATCATAGAGGAATAAGCCATATTCCTTGAGTGAACGACTAGAAGAAAATAAGGCCGGCGGCAACCTCAACGTTATCCTCGGCTGCTTGAAGGGCTTGGACTGCCTGCTCTCGTGTTGCACCCATCGACACCAAGCTTTCAACATGCTGTGGCGACACGCTCTGTCTAGGCGGCTGCGGCTGCGGCTGCGGCTGCGGCTGGGATTGGGATTGGGGTTGAACTTGGGCCGGCGCCCGCGCTTGGGAAGGCTGCGACGGTGCACTGGGGGCCGGCGGAGTAGGTGTAGATGAAGCGCTGGACTGCTGGGGTGGCATGACTGCCCCTGATCGTTGACCAATGGTCGTGCCGGCTGGGCCAGGGATCACCGGCTCCTCCACCACGGCTTCTTCCTCTTTGGGAATATCCGCCTCTCCCAGGAAAGGGATTTGCTCTCCTTGGATTACCAGCGTATCCTTGGCCAGGTCTAGAGAAGCCTGGTAGCGCTTCAACATGTCAAGACCGAGCAGCAAGTCTACCGACTTGCCCTCCATGACCGTGAAGCTACATGGCAAGAACAGCGTCCCAATCTTGATTTGAGCCGAATGGACACGGCCAATGATGTTAGCGGTGCCGACACCTCGTGCAACACCAGCAAACCTCGTGTCCACTAGTCGCATAATGCCACACGCCTCAGCGCACGACGGAGACATGATGGTAGCTTGAGCTCCCGAGTCCACTAGTGCCTTGAATTTGTAGCCATTAACCTCGACATTGACGTAGAGCATATGAACTCTTCCAAAAACTGAAGACGGTTAGTAGTCGTACACATGCGTCACCAAAAACACCAACTTACCTTCAGGATTGTGTTCCATGGCGTTCTGCAAGTTCTCCATGACTCTCTCTTGTCTGATCATTTCCTCAATCTTCCTCTGGTTGTCGACATTAAAAAGGTCGTCGTTGAGACGCTCAATCTCACGCTGACGCTCTTGACGCTCACGCTGTTCGCGATCCCGACTGTCCTGAAAGATGCGGGCGAAGCGCACCGGGTCGTCGACGGCCGCCGCGAGTTCCGGGTGCTGCCTTTGAACCTGCTGCCTGATGGCCGGATCCCCAAGTAGCTGTAAACGAATGAGCTCCGGATCTTGCTCTCCGGGCTGCCGGCGGCGGGGTTCTTGACGTCGGGCTTGCTGAGGCACCGTGGTATTGCTTCGCATGTCTCGTACGTGAAGGGCTAGCATCTCGCCGTCGCCGACCTGGAGCTGCTCCATGGTCTTGGAGTCGTCGGAAAGGAGGCGGCCGTTGTGGTAGATGTGCTGGGACGTCGGATCTATGTTGGCATCGGCCTTTATGGACTCTCGCAGTGTAGCAAGAGTCATGTCAGGGAAGATCTCGAGCGTCAGCAAGCTATCCTGGTCGGCCGCCTGCGGGTTGAAGATGTTGAGGGTGATGCGCCTGGGCTTCCAGTCAGATTTCCGTGCAGAAGATTGCACGCCGCTGGGACTCACATCTTGCAAATACAAGGGCCTTTGCCAGAGAAGCCCTACGAATATGGTAAAGCGACGTTGCCGCGTGTGAGGGAAGGGTATGGCGGGGAGGTGCAAATGACGGGACTTGTTCGGGTCTGAACACAGGAAAGGCAAAACTTTAAATGACAGGATCAGAACGGCGGGGAAGATTAAGTAAAGAGAGAAGACTGTCGAGCGAAATAGAGACGGAATTGTGCGCACGAGGGAGCGGCTCGTCAGGGCAGTGTAAGGTTGGCAGGTAGGTAGGTAGTTGATGTTGGTGGAGGGGTCGGCATCTGATTTCTAGGTAGACGGCGGTGACGCCAGAGCCCTGGCAGTGCAGGGGCCCCTCCAGCGAGGGTCTAGCGGAACGGGTAGAGGGAACAGCCACCTCGCAGCCACGGACACAAGGGAAAACGTCTACGGGTCCTTCTGGAACGCGGTCAAAGGGCAAGGGGAAGGGGAAGAAGGGGAAGAAAAAAAAAAAAGAAAAAAACGCCAATGGGAGGGATGCTTCTTGGCGGTCGTGTGGATACCTGTCTCGCGAATGGAAACCTGGAACTGCCAGCCATGGATGTATGTATGCCCTCTGCTTTTCTCCGAATGCAACCTGCAATGCTTCCATATGCACAGTTCGCTGTCAGACGACCTTACCGTCTTTGGTCCTGGAGACGATCGGCTGAAACGAAATTCAGACTCGCCTCGTCCAATCAGCCCCTCTCGCCGCCAGAAACAACCCGCGCAGCTCTATGCCGTAGGAAGACCATCGGGGTCAAGCACGCGTCAGCCGGAGGCAATGCCGCCGTCGAAGCCCAGAGAAGGCCATGGCTCGAATTACATCAAGAGGGCATACAGCCACCCGCCGCGAGGTAGCGTTGGGCAATCCCGGCTGCCCAATTCATGCATCTCGCCTTGACCGGTTTCCGCGAGTCGCCTCACAAACCAAGTCCGGAGCCAATCGAGCAATGTCGTGGGCGATATCGCCATCCCTTATCCAGCAACAGGTTGCTTCGCGGCGGGTTCGGCCCGCACACCGCAACATACTCGCCTGCGTTGATCTGATTTCGAACGTAGATCATGCCCTTTGGGGTACGCTGCGTGGGTTGAAGTTGAGGGTGTTAATGACGTTTGGAACGGCCAAGGGGCAAGTTGATATGTAGCTCCATTCGCCATGCAGTTCCTCAAATTGTTCCTGTGCCAATCAAATTCCATGTTGGTAGGCACGGTAGGTTATGTCCAACTCGCAAGGTTGCTGGTTGGGGGTCACTTGAAGATCCTTTTCGAAAATCCTCAACACCCATGTCCATCCACGTCAAGTGCGGGTCTCATCGGAGCTTGACCCCAGCATCCTGGTGGCGTTGTTTGAGCCTCGTTTTGGGAAGGTTGGACGACCATGGCCTGGCGCAAGATAATTACGACGCCTCCAGGGCCATCACGATCTTCACAGGAGGGAGTCACGACGACCATCGAGAGATCAAGATTCGATGCAAAAATAGCTTGACGGGCTTTTGCCTGGAGGCAAGCCTTGGGTTCGTAAGATGTTATAAATGACATGCAGTCTGTGAATCACATTATCCAAATACCTCCGAGCAATCCCTCGGACGGTTGCCCTGATGGTGTCCCCTTGCCCCTGATATTATGGTACAAACGAGTTAATATGAACATCTTAATTTCAAACAGTATTGTAACATGCTGGCATGGCACATATGAATGTAGCCTGTCGTGAATAAGAGCACGACAATTTTAGCTGTTTTACCCCGCCACTCTTCAAGTTGGGTGAAGCAATTGGCTGCTCGCCATGGAAAAATGCGATTGCGGGGTTCAGGGACTCTCAAGTACCGTCTGGCCATTGAAGTGTGGTCAATCCGGTATGGAGCGCTTATCAGTCTATCGATAGGGGACCCGCTTGTGTCCGCCCACCTCTTTTTTTTCTGGTTCGTGAAGAAAAAAAAACTTGACCGCCCTACAACGCCGCTAATCCTCGCCTTCACGATTTCCTCGAACGGCTGAAGCACATCGCCGCAGACAAGTCGCCCATCATGAAGACCACGTGGAAGGACATCCCCCCTGTACCGACTCAACAAGAGTTTCTGGACATTGTGCTCAGCCGGACCCAGAGGAAGCTGCCCACCCAGATCCGCGCGGGTTTCCAGATTAGCAGAATTCGAGGTGGGATGCATCCAGCCCCTTTGCCAGCACTCTCGCTGACCATATTCCAGCTTTCTACACCAGAAAGGTCAAGTTCACACAGGAGACCTTCTCCGAGAAGTTTGCCTCTATCCTTGACAGCTTTCCTCGGCTTCAGGATATCCATCCTTTCCACAAGGACCTGCTCAACACCCTCTACGATGCCGACCATTTCAAGATTGCGCTCGGTCAAATGTCCACCGCGAAACATCTGATCGAGACCATCTCACGAGACTATGTTCGCCTTATCAAATACGGCCAGTCGCTGTTCCAGTGCAAGCAGCTGAAGAGGGCCGCCCTGGGTCGCATGGCCACCCTCATCAAGCGGTTGAAGGATCCTCTCCAGTACCTGGATCAGGTCCGCCAGCATCTCGGCCGTCTGCCGTCCATCGATCCCAACACTCGAACACTGCTCATCTGCGGCTACCCCAACGTTGGCAAGTCGAGTTTCCTGCGCAGCGTCACCCGCGCAGATGTTGATGTCCAGCCGTACGCGTTCACCACCAAGAGTCTCTTCGTTGGTCACTTCGACTACAAATACCTAAGATTTCAAGCAATTGATACTCCTGGAATCTTGGACCATCCCCTCGAAGAGATGAACACTATTGAGATGCAGAGGTACGCTCGTCCAAGCCCACCAGCCAGCTGTTACTAACCACCTAAAGCATCACTGCTATTGCCCACTTGCGATCCGCCATCCTTTACTTCATGGACCTTTCCGAGCAGTGCGGCTACACCGTTCAGGCACAGATTCAACTCTTCAAGAGTATCAAGCCCCTTTTCTCCAACAAGCTTGTCTTCATCGTCATCAACAAGATCGACGTGACCCGTCCCGAGGACCTGTCCCCAGAGCTCCATGCGGAGCTGCAGGGCCTCCTCAAGTCCGATGACATTGAGCTCCTCCAACTTTCGTGCACCACCCAGGAAGGCGTCCAGGAGGTCAAGAACGCCGCCTGCGAGCGGTTGATTGCCGAGAGAGTGAACCAGAAGCTCAAGGCAGGCACAAACAACAGCGGCGCTGTCGGCGGTCGTCTAGCGGATGTCATGGCGCGTATTCACGTTGCAGTGCCTATGGGCGGACAGACCCTCGAGACGTTCATTCCAGAGGCGGTCAAGTCAAGGAAGAAGTACGACAAGACCGACCCGGAGCGTCGCAAGCTCGCACGAGACGTCGAGGTGGAGAACGGCGGTGCTGGTGTCTTCAACGTTGATATGCGTGCCGACTACATCCTAGAAAACCCTGACTGGAAGTACGATGCCATTCCGGAGATTTTCGACGGAAAGAATGTCTACGACTTCATCGACCCAGACATTGAGTCTAAGCTGGCGGCCCTCGAAGAGGAGGAGGAGAAGCTTGAGCAAGAAGGCTACTACGAGTCCGACGACGACATCGAGGACGAGGAGGAAGCCGAAGTCCTAAGAAAGGCCGAGCTGATCCGCGAGAAGCAGCAGCTCATCCGCAACGAGGCCCGCATGAAGAAGCGCCTCAAGAACCAGGCCATCATTCCCCGCAAGTTCTCCAAGAAGCCCCTCTCCGATTTCGAGGACGCCATGGACACGCTCGGCGTCGACGCCACCGACATGGTCGACCGGGCCCGCTCCAAGTCCCGCCCCGCACGCGGCCGCTCCCTCACCCGCAGCCGCGCCGGCACCGAGGACGCCGACGCCATGGACGTGGACACCCCGCGGCCCTCGGCCGCCGACCGCGCCCGCTCGCGCAGCAGGGCGCCCACCACGAACCGTCTCAACGACGGTGTGCAGGACGAGGCCACCCGGACAAAGGCCGAGCGCATCGCCAGGCTTTACCAGAAGAAGATGAACAGGATGGCGCGGCAGGGCGAGGGCGACAGGCACACCACCGCCTCCATCACCAAGCACTTGGTAAGCTACCGCCACTCTGCTCCTTCTAATCAAGCTGTTTCTAACAACTTCGCTAGGTGGTTGGAAAGCGTGGCATGGGCAAGACGAACCGACGATGAGGAATGCCTTTGGCTGGTCTTTATCTTGTCGTTACACATGGGCGTTCGGCGCTGGGCGCATGGTTATGAAATGTCAAATGAAGCATACAGGGCCTCACCATCAGCAGGTGTAGAGGTTCTCAATAGATATATCGAGGTTAAGAAAGTGCTACTGCTGAAGTCTACGAAGCATGCCATATTACTATCCTGTCATCGCGGCCACAGGCAGTTGTGTGTACTGTTCGCATCCTAGAAAAGGGCGTATATCAACTTGGAAGGTATTTCAATCACACGTAGCGCCGACGCACCGCACACTACACGCCATTCTACTCGTCCGCAACACTGAGGCCTTCCCTCAGGCCCTCCACCTTGAGCTCCTCTCCGGTGCACCGGCGGTAGATGTCCTTGACGTCGTCGGTCGTCGTCTCAAAGTGACTGGTAGCGTCGTAGCTCTTGGAGATGAAGACGTTGTCGCTGCTGCCGCTCTCCAGCGGCTCGTAGATGGGGATGGGAGCACCCTGGAGACATTAGTGTGGTCCATGGGCAGGGGAGGGGGCGCTTAGGGAAACCTACCAGGAACTGCTCTTCGATCTTGCCCAGTCGCTCCAGCCCGGGCTGGAGCTCGAGGTGGTGGTTGGCCTGGGTCTCGGCGATGGTCGACACGATGGCGATCCAGTAGCCCTTGGGGCAGACGTTGTGTGCGGAGGACACGGTCGCGATGTAAATGTCTGTAAAGAGTCAGTCGCTGGCTGAAGGGGTAGAGATTGGGATGGCGATCTCACCATTCTTGCGGCCGACCTGAGATTGGGGAATGATCAGCTGGGCCGAGTCGCTGTCGTTGGTGCCAGCCAGCGGATGCTTGAGGATGCAGATGGCACGCAGCACGTGGCCCACGACGTTGACCTTGGTGGGGAAGTATGAAGGGTCGCCGAGGATCATCTTGGCCTTGGTCTCAAACTTCATCTCCTCAACGCCAGTCATGGTAGCCTTGATACCGACGGCCTTACCACCCTCGTACTGCAGCTCGTCGACGGTGGTGTTGAGCATGTAGGTACCTCCGTAGATGGCCGAGAGGCGAGCGAAGCCCTGGGGGAGCTCGCCCAGTCCGTAGAGGGGGTAGATGTAGGGCGATTTTCCGTAGCGAGCCACCGAGTTACCGTACAGACGGACACGGTCAATAACCTCGGGGGCCTGGCCCTTGGTGGTGATGTGCTCGTCGGTCAGGTAAAGGGCCATGGCATGGCCGATGAAGTCACGGGTGCCAGCCTCGAGGCCAAACTTGTCGTAAACCTCCTTCATGGTGCAGTTTCTGATGTCGAGTCCTATTCTGTCTGTGAGATCCAAGAGCATGTCGGGTGCTTAAGAAGAAGAACCCACCCTTGTGTGTTGCAGGATCCTTCAGGTCAAAGGTTCCCACCCACTCGATGAACGACTTCATGCGCCGCTTCTCGAAAATTCCCATGAGCGGAGACTTGAGGGCCTCGCCTGCATCGGACGGCACCTTTGCAACGGTGGCCCGAGAGCCGGAGCCTTGCTGGACGTAGCTGCCGGCGACCTGCTTGAACTCAAGGTATCGGGTAACGTCGGTAGACACAAGGATGTTGGTCAATTCGCCCGAGGACATGAGGAACTTGGGGACGAGATCGATGTTCCAGTCGTTGAGTCTTCCGTACTTCTTCCATGGCTCCTCGCCCTGCTGGTAGTTGCCGTGCTTCTTGAAGAGCTACTCGTAGATTAGCAGATGCGGTGGTCTCACGGTTCTGTTGACGCCTGCGTACCGTTTCGAGATTTACGGATGCGGCCTCTCTGTCGGAAATACGTGTTAGCTAGGCAAATATGCACCACGCTTGCACACTAGGAACGGCTGGTGATGGAGGAAGGGAGCATGTCGTACCCGCCGTAGTGGTCGTTGCGGTCAATGTGCAGGACCTTCTTCCCCTTGACACTCAGGACACTGCCAACGTCGTTAGATCACGAATATCGGCCTAGTTCTGGTATATGATCGTTCGTACCCGGAGAGAATGCACTCGGTGAGACCTAGAAGGACAGTTTAGCCATGTTGCACCACCAGGATTGGGCATCGTGAGCTCCTGAGACTCCAGGGACTCGGGCCCTCACAACGGGGTGGGGTCGTGGGTGACGTACCTGTGCCCAGCACAATGACATCGTATTCCTTTGCAATCTCATCCATGATTACGACGCTGGGGGGGGGAGGAGGGGACAAATGGGTGTCAACAATGTCGGGAAAGAAGCTGCGGGACGGGTGAGGTATCGGAAACTGGTTGAATCTGAGTTCAGAGGGGTTGAAATGGCGGGGGGTTAAGCTGAGGCGAAGATAATGTCATCAACCCATGCACCACCACGCTCCACTACCAAGGTACTTAACAGCCACGGCACATTCCCCAGGAAACAAGGTATCTGGTAGCTCAAGGAACGGCGGGTATTTCCTTTTTTTTTTACGGAGCCTTGATCTTCTGTTTAGTGGAAAGAGAACCCTCACCTCCCTGGCCTGTAACCCGGTCGCGAGGTTGCATCCGCGCTTTCTGCACCGGACGTTGTTGAAATAAATGGAGCTTTCCCACCGCTCTTTGATGGCGTTGTACCA
This sequence comes from Stachybotrys chartarum, assembly GCA_001021365.1. Classification (NCBI taxonomy): domain Eukaryota; kingdom Fungi; phylum Ascomycota; class Sordariomycetes; order Hypocreales; family Stachybotryaceae; genus Stachybotrys; species Stachybotrys chartarum. The sequence continues at coordinate 650,813 of LDEE01000003.1, read as the reverse complement.
GGCCAACCATGTATCGGTGAGGCATGGCCCTGGTGCCTGCATACGCTGCTGGCGGCTTGTAGAGGCGACTACTGAAACGGCTTCTGCAACGGAGCCTGGTGCTTCGTGCTTTCAATGCCCGTTGGTTTCAGTAGTCCAGGCTGGATTCGCGAAAACCCTCTCTTGGCCGTCTACTAGATTCACCCTGTATTCGAATACGTCTCTGTGAAAACAGTGCAGCACTTGCTCCATGTATTTGTACAATTCCCAGTATCGTATCCTACAAGCCGTAAATATACACAACTACATGCATACGACTTTGTTGTCGCGTCTATCCCTGCCAGTCCTTGGTACAGTAATAGGTCAAACTTGCTATCCGGACCATGTGCCCCTTACCGAAGTGTCGCCTTCTCGAGTTGCGGCCCCTGGTCCTTCGGTGGTGCGGTGGTGGCCAAGGCCTCCTTCTCGGCCTCCTCCTTGGCCAGCTCCTCCTCCCAGTCCACGTCGTCCTCGTACTGGTCAGGTTTGTATACTTCGTCTGGGCCGCCTTGCAGGTTGATCTCGGGGTCCTTGGCAGCAACCTCTACAGCGTCTTGCCATGTATAGTAGCGCTCTGTCAGGGTATGCTTGATGGCTCGCATCGTCTTGCGGACCTGCCATATCAGAGTAAGAATGGTGTAGACAACGAATATCCACATATCGTAATACGTACCTCCGCATCGCGCTCGTCGATTTCGTGGTCACCGAAGCCAATCTTCTCCCGTTCCAAGAAGTTCTTGGACGTTGCCAGCATGTTCCTCTCCCGGCAGCACACCCACCACAGCGAGTGAAGGTCATCCCACGATTTTTTGCGGAGCTCTTCGACGGTCCAGGCACGTCCGTGTTCCACTGTCTCCTCGGGTGTCCAGAGGGCCTTGCCCGGCTCTGGGAAGAACCCCCAGAGGCCGTGGCTGTTGTCGATGGGAGCTGTGGGCTTAAATTCCCGCGGCTTGGGGAGGGGAATGCCAGACATGGAAAGGGGCTCCCTCGGCCCGGATCGGTACAGGCTGCTGACGCCGCGGAACCTGTTGTTGTCCTTGGTCTTGCGCCTGCATTGCAAGGCCGTTGTCGAGAAGTATGCTAGGGTCTGCGAAGCCGTCGACAAGGTGGGCACCGTCCTCGCGCGGAGCGCTCGATTGAGAGACGGCCGGATCGGAAAGGCGCTCGCCATGTCGGGTGGTGCGGCTACTCCAGATTCAATGGAGGCTGCTGATTCTGCTGCAAAAGCCGGCACAAATTTCCAGGTCACTTAGCCTTTCCTGCGAGAAATGACCGACCAATCAGAGCATAGCACGGCTGACAGAGCCAAGCAAGGCTGTCTACTAGGTACCCTGTTGCCTCCTCACATGTTTATTCACGTGATCCCCCTCGCAACATATATTTCCATACCAGTGTATAGACATGGAATGAGGTCACGCAATTCGCTGTTTTGAAATCCTTCATCGGCAGGTGACTGTATATTTGATACGAACCGACTATAGCCAGTTTCCCTGTTTTCGTCGCTATGCCTCTTTCCGTCCATTGGGGCTGTTTTGAGCGCAGATACATACGTTTTTATTCGAGCTAATTGTCGGGTTGTGGCATGTTAGGCGCTTACCCAAACGACGCCGTTATAGCATACTCACAGCAAGTGAGTCTTCGGAAGTAGTGTCAATGCCGTCTCGGGAACGATCATGTCTTGCTAGAAATCAAAAATATCTTCAAGGGGTTCTTCGGTTCGTTCAACTTTTGCGAGACCGGTGCAGTCGCTGCAAGTTTTGGGCGAAATGCTGGATGCCACTGCGCCTATCCCGATTGCCTCTTGGAGAGACCAGGGAAGCTCGGCTTGCAGATAATACGTGACGACTCTCTCCCAGAAGCTCACCACAGCAAGTAGTCATTAAGCTCACAACCCCTTGAGCATAATGACCATCGAAACTCACGTTGTCCTCTGACTTGGCTCGAGCTGTACCGGGTAGGAGGAGGACCCACGATCCACACGCTCCACTGATCATTCCACCAAGAAGGGGGCTAATATATGACTATAGGAGCTAGAGTAAATCATGCCGCTGCTGCCCTGTGCTCCTCGTTTCAACAGCAACAGATCGGAAATCTAGCTCCTCGAATAGTCATCTCAGCATCTTGCACCAACAGAATAGGAGCGAGTCACCCGAGTCGAGCAGAAACCGCGCGAGCCCCTGGTTTCTCAGCCCGTCTAGCATCTGGACCGCACAACTCCGTCATCTGGCGGTACCATGTGTCCATGCCATGACAGCCTCCTGACATCGACGTGCAGAAACCAGCGGGGATCTCCATCGGTCCACGAGTAGTTCAGGATAGGAGAGCCCCGAGGCGCTCAAGACCACCCAATGTATTCACTCCAAAAAGACATTGAGTGTGCCTAGGTTGTCGGCAAGCCAGGGAAATTTCCTCTGTAGTATCGACCAGCAACAACTGACTGAGCCAGTATCACCAAGGATGAAGCATGGATTTACAACATGTGCGCCGACTTTGTACGAACGCGAAAGGTAGCCGGTCAAGCACGCGGACACCAGCAGCCCCCGACTCTGTAACGGAATAGAGACAAATCACGGCCGAAATTTACTCTGCTAGAGCTCTTCGACGTATGCTGGCCGAAGCTGACGGTCGGGGGGACGACCATGCCCTGTCGTACACGAACAAACGAAACAGAAATACTGCACCTCGACACTAGAGCCAACGATTGACAGCTTAGCACTTCCCTCGGATTGCTATACTAGATGCAGCTTTCATAAACACGCATATACCATCAAGCTCTACACCCAGGCTGAGACGAGGCCAGATTTGAGTAGACAAAGGAGCCAATATCCCAAGGGATACGGATCGACTACTCTCGAATAACAATAGACATGCCATGTCGAAAGCCAGCATTTGGAGCTAGCTTGTTTGTGCAAGGTGGACAGCCAGATGCCTGAACAAAACAAGTCAACAGGACCTGAGCCATCACGTCTCATTCTTGGCTGCTTCAATGCGTTCTGAAGCCAGACAGCTGTCTCAAATGTCACTGACCCCGAGCCAGGTGATACTCTGCAGAGATGACTGGTCGTGCCATCGAAACCAAAAGCTGGCCGTCGTAGCATTGTCCTGATGGTGCAATCATGTCTGAGACTGGAAACGGCGCTCAGACAATGTCTTTTACTCGAGTCATGGGCTGCTCCGACTTGTCATTGGAAACAAGAAAAGCCCATAACCACAGGGCCGAATGCCATATGATGGGTAATGTTGGGGCTTTCAATATTGGACTGATGATATACACGTTGGTCTCTGGTGGCTCGGTAGCCGGGCACGGGGCCGTGGCTGGGACGGCGTTTCAGCTGTTGCAGCCTTAATTCCCCATCATTCAATTGATACAAACTTCGGGCTGTTCTCCGCCCTCTCCACGTCTAATGGAGACAGTTCGCAGTGGGACGTTTTGGGGTAAAAGGTGGGAAAAATTGGCGATGCTTTACCCCGCAGGCAATTACCATCAAGGGCGGGCGGGATGAACCGAGCAAACTCCATCTAAGCCATCGTCCCGGATCCTCCCCATGTGTCTAGCAAGCCCAGACCCTCTTTATGGGGGACTCGAACCACCGTCATGGCAATGGGTGGTGGTACGGCGTGGGTCTGGGGATTAGCATGTAAACATCAACCCGACACATGCGCAAAGGAATGTTGGTGATGACTGCACAAAAGAACAGTGGCAGCAAAAGTCGCGTGTGAATGGACAGGGGCTGATTTGGCCATGATGCCTATCAAGGTAGGAGAGATGCAATCACAAGGTGTCGATCCTGCTTTGCGCACAACGTTAAATTGGCCGATGAAAGCTCATGTTCCCGCGAGATAGTCATGATTGGCTGAACAAGGGCCTGTAAGCGAACGGTATCTGCGGTGGCCGGCTAAAGAGCAAACAACAGCCATCATCGGATAATGTAAAAATAGGCTGCACCCATCAATCATTGAGGCGCCCTGGCTGAAAAGTGAAGGGCAGTCTAGATCGACGACGTCCCATGTGGTATTATGTCACCACTGGGCGTGTGGATGCGTGGCCAAGCCGGCACTTGCACTACTGTGCGTTCGTGTCGAACACTGACAGCAGCAAGGATGGCTCTGACGCGTTACGAAACAGGAAGGCTGGCGTTTGCTGGCGTCATCTGCTTTGGGCAAAATGCATCGTCGAGGAAGGCATCGAGCTCGTCGAAGAAGTAGCCTCTACCTGCCTCTCGAGGGGGGGGGCGACTCTGGCATCCTTCGCACAGGACCGTTGGGCATGCCGAGCTATCCAGGTGCTGCAATCAAACTGCATCGCATCCGCCAACCCCCTTTCCCTTGACAGAAAATTTCGATGTGCTCGTGACCACCTTCTGGCTTAGTCTGCAGCCCAAGCCCGGCTCTTCAACGCCGAGTCATATTGACGTGTCGTGGTGCTAATACGTGCAAATCAGGGTGCTAGCATGTGCTACGCAATTCATGGCCGGACTGGAATGGTTCTAGCCAAGCCGCCTTCTTTCAAAGTACCGCATACTGTGTGAACAGCCTTGGCGTAATGCCATGACGATTTAAAACACCGACGGCCGTAGGCGCAGACGCTAGGCAATACCATGGTAAAATAAAATAAAAGGAAAGGAAAAGTCGGGGAAAGACATGTAAAACAAGTCGAGCTTCAGTTGACCGGACTAACACCTGCGAATCCTGGGATAGCTTAGAGGGGGCCTTGGTAGGATCATGGAGTCCTGGCGAGCGATATTATCTGATGAACCCCGCGTGCAGCACGAAGTACGTCGCTCATAACCTCGGCAACTTCGCATATCAGTACTGGAGGTGGTGGTGGGATCCTTCCAGCGCGGCTGGTTGAATCCGACAGGGGTGTTAGCTAGCCCTGGGAGTGGGTTTGACAAGGTCTTCTTCCCTCACACCAGCCACCGATGCCTGAAGTGGCCAATGGCCCGGTCGACCGTCAATCCGTCATCCGAGACACTCGGCCATCGAATCAAATTGTTGAACGCGGACCGTCCTGCTTTGTAATACTTATTCATCGCGGCAGCAGCGCGAGGCAGCCGTACGTGCCTCTGCCGTAGGTGATTTCACCTGGATCTCCCCGGCCTGCTCGACTTCCTTGCTGTGCATGGGTAGGCGTGATGGCTAATGCTGTTGAATGGCATCCAAAGAGACCCCTCGAGCGGAATGCACCGCAGTTGAAACCAGCCACTCCCACGTGGTAAGGCAGTTCTTTTGGCCTGTGGTCCGTGGTCTGGTGGGCCAAGGATACCCAAAACGCGCCTTTTGGTGGACACCGCTTGTTTGCAGATAGCCAAGCTTCGATGGAGTTCAAAAGTTCGCAGCGGCGAGGGGGTGCAGGACACAATGGCCCCCCCTGCAACGCCAGGGATAGTGACGTAAGGGCTGACAGGCTTTCGTTTAGACGCGGTGTGTACAGGGTACATTCGAATCAGAATATTGGCTCAAGCGCTGTGCCCGGTGCCTAGCCTTCCCTTCGCGGAATCTGTGGCTCGCGCCTCACCGTTTGGACCCTTCCTCGGAAGAAGCATCGGCATATCTTGATAGCGCGATAGGCTAGGTGAAGAGGAGGCAAATAACCCGAGTCCCTGCCGTCGGACTTCGACCGAGAGACAGTCAGTTGTGCAGCCGCCTGGGTTGTGGGAGTTTCATTTGAACGCTAACCTGATTCCCAGTCGAGCGTTTCGCAATCTGTGACGAACGATGCTAGAGAGGAGAGGGAGATTGATCTCCGGCCTGATATTGCACAATCATCCTAAGCCTCTTTCCGTCTTGCGTGCTTGCCGGAGGACGGCGATGGCGGGGGCTTGCACGAGGTATGACAGACAGGACGGGTACCTGGGGGCGGCATGGGGCCTCGATGGATGGAGAACACGGGGAACGGCTTTGCTAGCAGCCTTCCTCCACTTCACGCCCGGCATCCGTGCAAGACTGGACGCCGGACGGCAACGTCTTCCCTGTTGTGCAGGCGTCTGTTCAGCACCGGATCACCAACCAGGAGGCAGCACGGTTTGAACTCGAGGGGAACGAGCCTCTCTTCGCCGCCTATCACTATCTAACGAAAATCTGCGCGTGACCTCGCTCTCGCTGCCGCTCCCGGGGTTCCGTGATGGCGGGCAAAAGCTCCGACGGTTCGTGCCACCATGCGGCTCGATTAATCATCATCTTCCAGCCACAGGATTCCAGTGCAACGGAATGCCTGATCAGGGTAGCTCCGAACAGGACTGGAAATGGCACGACTTCATGGTTTCATCCTGCGAAGATGTCGTACGGCAACTTTCGGTACACGCAAATCCATTATGCCATGTCTTGACGCGTATTGCGCATCCTAGCTCTGGGCCGGAAGACCCCTAAGATGAGGTCCGCTTGTGGTCAGGTGTCTGGTCAGGTGTCAGGTAAGTTGATTTCTGAAGAGAACCAGCGAAGTGGACAAGGGGCCCCTTGTCGTGGCCGCTGGCTATCTGTAACGGACTTGGATACCCGATTTGATGTGAGCGCCTTGATAATCTCGTTTGTCAGGGTACGTCTGTTTCCTCGAGGACGAATTGAAGTCCTCCGCTCGCCCAATTGTCCCTAGCTTTGGCATAATCTAGCTGATGTTTGTCCAGCTTTCAACGTTTCACCGCCAAGGTCATCAAACTTGTACACGTTGCGACAGTTGTCCTCGGAGAAATCTCGGCAGTTGGGAAGGCGAGGGTTCGCGCGCATGCAGATGACAATGCAGCGCGTGCCATTGTAAAAAAAACCAATAATAACATAAAGATTAATTTGCAGAAGGAATCTTGTATCCGACACGAGCAGTTGGACAACTGGTTTGCCCAGCCGCCGTTGCCCGCCAAGTGATGATGCTTGAATCCAAGTCCGCTGGACAAACAAGCAAGGCCATGAGATTATGTGCTGCCTACACGATGCAGTGCAGTCTCGTCCTGATTAGTTGCTTGGATTGGACGCTACTCAGCGCTAGTTGACGAGTAGATCTGCCTGTGACATCCTTTTCGTAGCAGCCAGCCAGTCGTGGTGCGTGCGTGGTGCGGTACGACTAGCGACCGGCATAAAAGATGGTGCCTTTGTTATGCAGGGTGGCCAAGGCGTTAACGTACTGTGCTTCGGGAATGTCGCCCATCTCGGTGTTTCCGTGACATTTGGCTTTCCTCTTTGCACCCCCCCGACTCTTGTCGAGGCAGAGAGTCCTCTGTGTGTCCGTACATGCTCGGCAATATTCCGGCGAGAGATATGCCAGAGTAAGTAATGGACATTCAACTTGTTACCAATCGTCTTGGCGCGTGACTGCTAGAGATTTACCAACGCCAGTTGCGTCATTTGACGAGAAGGACCCTGGTTTCGATGTCGTGAGAGGTTCTCAGAGTGTTCTGGGAAAGGACTCCACCACGTGACAGATAAAAGCTTCTGGATCGAACAGCAAAGCTTCTTTTAGCACTCCATCCCTATTCAACTGTGTGCCATGAGATGGTGGGCTGGGAGGGGCGCGTCTTGGGGCAACGAACGCTCAGAAAGACATGGTCCCACCTTAGATCTGCCTTGTGGATTGAAGGGGGCTGCGAACGATTGATTGGTCCGCGGACATTGTCTGCAACAAGAAAATGAAAACCAAAATGAACAGTAAGCGATAGGACCCCTGGGAAAGCCCATCATGTTAGTGTACGATGCAGGCTCAAGGATTGAGCGCTGCTCAATCTCCCTCCGTCCGACTGCTCCGACGGATACAGGTTCTGTAACCGGTTCTCCGAGACAGGTAGGAATTGTCCAACATTCCCTGACACGGCGAATGTGAAGAGTAGACCTGGTCGGCCGTGTGTCGCGATTGGGCGGGCACCTTCGCTTGACTCGTGGATCCTGCACATCATCGTTCTCATCCTGGTCGACTTGAGTCGTAGACCAGGTTGTCACCATGCCACGCCTGATGCACTGGCCGTGCGCCAGCGCTAGCCAGATGATTTCGGCCAAGAAGTAGGGTCAAGGGTGTACGGCGTCAATTCGGCCTGAAGAAGCAGATGTCTGTTTTGTAGGTCTGCCACGGTCAACAACGGCAATGCGGAAGGTCGTGACGGAACACCAACGAGACAGTTCGGTGTAGATAAGGGAGCGGCGGTATGTCCTCTTGTATTCAAGTTGCCGTTTACCTACCGGCAATATATTATCTACGTTCAAATTTACGGGTTGCTTTCTAGGGATGTCGTCGTTAGGTGCTTCGGCAACTCGCGTCATCTTCGCCCGGATTTGCCAGGATTTGCCTCGAGCTTCTAGGCCTCTGACTGATGAAATTCGAGGGGAATAGGAGTCGTAGTTGAATGCTTCGTAGGCTCATCGGCATCGCGATGGTTCTTGACGAATGCGACGCACAGGACCCTGCATTGTGGTTGGGTCGCAATTATGTAGCCGTACGGCATGGCATGTTGGTACGTATAAGAAGCGAGGTGTGCGCCTCCAACGGTGAGGGTCTCCTCGCGTGACTGTTACGGTGATCAAACATCTTGAGCATTGATATCAATGTGACGAATCGACCATTTGAGGGGCGGCTGCAAAGATGGCGCATACTTAGCCAGGGCGTGAGCCAAGTCTGGCGCCGGCAAAGGCAAAAAAGACGGGAGAAAGTCGGGTGTGGCAGCCGAGGATGATCAACATACGGTGGGCAAACAAGAGGAGCCTTAGATCCGGCAAGCCAAGACCTCATTCGGAGAGCATCGTGACCACAGTGACTTGTTCTTAATCGTGACGACGGGCAACGGCCTCCAAAGGAACCCCCACGATGCAACATGCTTGCAGCATCCCTGGTTCGTCATGCAGAAATCGTCTTTTGATTGGGGGGCAATGATTGGCAATGTAATTCAAGGCCCTGGTGTGCGTGGCGGATCAATAGACGAAGACCGTACTGTACATCCGTCCATCGGGGGCTTTGCCGCCGAATCCCAGTCGCTGCAGAGCTGTGAGTGACGTGCAACGGTTCAGACCCTCGGCCTATGGTTGGCCGTCGAAAATCTGAGCTGGCAGTTCTTGCTCATTTCGCCCTCCAGCAACATGCGGTAGCCTTTGCGCTTCACCTGTACCGGCTTGCATTTCAGCCTAGCGACTTGCTGATGATACACACCAGACGGTCTCCTAACGGCGCGCAGGCTGAGTCGGCTCGCGGAGCTTTTGTGCGCGTCGATGCTATATTTGGAGGGTTGAGCCTACGATTCAGTCGTGGTGGATGAGGTATCTATTGCATAGAGGCGCGAGTAAGGTGCGCTTTGAAGCCACGCATCAGGCAAGGTCGCGAAAACTGGCGTGCGTCCTGTTACTGTGCCCAGGACGTCCGGGATACCCCGGCCCGGTTGGGGGCTGGGGACCTGCTGCAAGTGACAACAAGGTGCGATGTACCTCGTACTGTATCCCTTCCTAGCAGGTTTTGGGTGGTTAGAGCGGCAAACCAACACAGCGCAGGAATTTCAGGCAGCCAGATTCACGCTAGTAGAGGTACCTGATGTGAGGTAGCCATGCGATCTGCTGTCGGAACTGTACCCTGGCATCCGTTGGCGGCGGAGGACGAGGAGCAGCAGACGGGAGAAGGGCCAAGAAGCCACATGCATTTTTGCAGAAAGGCAAAGTGTTTCATTCTCCACGGGCAATGAGAACGAATGGGAATTTGCGCATGTACGTAGGCAAGGTGCATTGTTCTGCACTTTCCGAATCGAACAAAATGGTGATGCCATGCCGCGCGATACATTGAAACATTCGGGAAGGTACCACAGGCTGTTCGATGGCTGAGAAGGAAAGCGCCAAGCGCACCAACGCCTCCAATTACAAATTTCCCTGTCGAGGATGGCATGTCACAGGTACTTCATTCCCTTGCCCGTGTTTACTTCGGCTCTTCTGTGCTCGCCCGACGCAAGTCACTCCCCCCCTCCCCCAATTCCATTCCCTCATTATTCCCTCGCCCATTGATCCCGCACATGGTTTGGGGGGTATATTTTTTTTTTATGTCAAGCCAAAAATTTTCCTTCTCCTACCTCTCTCTCTTAATCTTGCCATTGCCACCACGCATCCTGGCTGACGTAGAAAATTTCGCACGATCCATCTGAAGTCGGCACCCGATTCTCTACACGCTTGACATTTTCTGCAGTTGCCTCGACGTTCTCTTGCGTCAGACACGGTTCACGGTTGCTTCGTCGTCCTCGCACCTGGATCCTAGTACCTGCCACGCGCCTACGAGGTGTCCCATCCTCGTTGTGGTTCCTCGCTCGGGCCCACTTGCCACATCTTGATTCCAACGGTATCCATACCATCTGGAAACGCCAGCGCAACAGTTTGCCGTACTGGCCGCTGCCCACCCACCTTCCGACCTACCACGACCTGCTTTACCCACTGCCCGCCGCCCACTTCCCACTGCCCATTGCCCGCTGCATCGCGCGGTGTGTATGCTCCATCGAACCAGGAGAACCAGGGTCAGCGTCCACACTCAAGTCACCCCATCCGCATCCGCATCCACTCGACTAGGCAAAGTACCCCATCTTTAGCCAAACGATCCAGCACCTACCCACACCTCGCTGGCTTGGCTTTGCCGTACCTGGTCCTCACAAGTCGCGCTTGCTGGCTGCGAGGGGAAAAAAATAAAAAAGGATCGAGACCCAGGTCCCCACTCTGAACCCTCTCCAAACAATCACCCACCTCGCCCACGAGTGAAGGGACTTACCACAAGCCTCATCCGCTCCCCTGGAACAGAACGCCGCTTTCTTACAGCATCGCGTCACGTATCGTCTCTGCTGCGGAGCGCGCCCCTCGAGACTCTCTCTCTCTCTCTCTCTCTCTCTCTTCTAGCATTCCGGGCTCTTCCTTGTCCTTGACAACCTTGCTTCTATCTGCCCAGCCTTGATTACCTGGTACAACTCTTCCACGCGCTAGGAAGAGGTACTGTAACGGGCAGACAAGACGAGAGGAGTGTGTACGTCGTCTACAAAAGCAGTTCCCGCCCCGCCGGCACCCCATCCGCCTCTCCAACCGCGTCTGTCGCGAAATAGTATGGACGGCCCCCAATACCCATCCAATGGTATAAACACAACTTCGGCCCAGACATACCCTTCACCAACTGCCATTTCTCCCCACCAGCTGCAATCCCCTCTCCCACAGACGCTGCCACCGTTGCAGCCTCCCGCCTCGGCCATGCAGCAGCCTCTCTACGGGAGCCACCCGCACACGCCTCGAACTCCCGGCACGCCAAACACACCCAACTCGACCAACAACTTGCCCAGCTACCAGCAGAGCTCTCAAGCCGCCAATAGACCCGGTATTTACTCCATGGCCCAAAACCCCTACCCGCCTCACCAGGGATATGGAACCTCCGCGACCATGATGCCGCAGTCCACCACATCTGCCTCGCACCCGCAACCCATCGCACCCGCTCCCGCCGGCGGCCGTGTTGGACCTCCAGTGCTCCGTCCAATGCCTCCCGGCGGCATCATGCCCCAGCCTGGTGTGCAATCCCCATACGCCCAGGGCGCCATGATGCAGCCTTCGCCCGTGCTCCAAGAAGGCGACCAGCCGACTCACGTCGTCGGCTCACAGGGCCGCAGAGGAATTCTCCCTAGTGCTCCTGGTCGTCCTGCGGCTCCTGCTGCTGGCAGCGGCACTGCAAAGAACACTGTCATTCCCGTCAAGGATGCTGATGGAAAGTTTCCTTGCCCCCACTGTACTAAGACCTACCTTCATGCCAAGCATCTCAAGCGCCATCTCCTTCGGCGTGAGTGACTCCCTCGACCTGACCTCCAGCGTGATCCCTTTCCTTCGTCTGATTTTTGCTCGCTGACTCCATCTCCTAGACACCGGCGACCGCCCTTACATGTGCGTTCTTTGCCGCGATACGTTTTCGCGAAGTGACATCTTAAAACGTCACTTCCAAAAATGCTCCATCCGTCGTGGAAACCCCACCGGAGCTAGCCACTTGTCCCACCCGGGAGCTCACGTCAAGAAAAACTCTCAGGGTCAAAAGCCTGGCGGCTTAGGCAACGACGGCGATCTCAACCACCTCAACGGTCTGAGCAACCTTCCCTCCGACGGTATGGTCCACCCATTTGGCATGGTCCCCGTTTCGGATGGCATGAACAACATGTCCGGTGACCAGAATCATCTGTCGAGGTCTAACAGCATGAACCGAATGGACAATGGCGCCGGGGCGCCAGACAGGCGCGGCATGCCCGGACCTGTCATGGGTGGCAACCAGTCCTACGGTGGCGACGTCGGTAACCCCATGGGTGCTCAGCAGATGCCTAGCTACAGTATGCCTCAGGGTCAGAACGGAATGCCTATGTATGGCGGTTCCAACCCGAACCAACAATCAAGCCTCGATTGGGCTCAGATGTTCCAGGCTGGTGCGCATCAACCTTATGTCAACAATGCATTCCCCCCTAATCTTGGACAGACGCAGATCGGAGCCAAAACCGAGCCTAAAACCGAACCCGGGACGACAGCCGGCCGTTCCAGCGATCCTCTTATCTACTCGAACCGGCACATGCCATCAAATCTCAATAATGTCTATACTCAACTCTCCCATCAACTCCTCGATTTTTTTTATCCTCCCAACCAAGCCATTGACCCCGATATGGCGGGAATGAACCTTTACTTCTCCCCTGACAACATCAAAGATTTCCTTGACAAGTATACTCATTTCCATGTTCACATGCCTCTTCTCCATGTCTCAACTTTCAGAATCACCGAAGCGTACACTGGCTTACTCGCAGCTATGTGTTGTATCGGAGCCTGCTATTCTGACCGAGTAGACTCAACCAACGTACGAGAGATGATGGATTTTCTTTGGCTCGCTCTGGAGCGGGAGTGTAAGATATTGTCCTACGCGTATTCACAGGACAATAGTCTACGACCTCCAGCAAGAACCGACATCGAGGAACTGCAGGCGTTGCTGTTAACAATTGTTCTGCATCTTTGGAATGGCACACCCCAGCAGCGGGATCGTGCGAGACTTGCATTTCCCTCTCTCGCCGCTCAGGCTCGCAAATTTGACCTTTTACGGACATCCCAAGATCCATCGTCATTCTCTCCATTGCACCAAGCCCAGGCTAATCCTGCGGCGCATCATGCCCACGATTTTGTCTGGGAAGCTTGGATGGAACAGGAGCGGCGCACGCGGCTTCTGTACGGCATTTTCCTTGGTGATGTTGCTTTCGGTCTGTACTTCAACATTGCCTGTCAATTTGATCCGTTTGAAGTGCAAGTCCCTTTGCCTTGTGACGACGCAGCATGGGACGCGGATGACAGCCAAACCTGTGCCTCGGCGCTGGGTTTGCACGGTCCAGATGCTGCGAAGCTCAGCAACCCATACGGGACACGGCGGGCCAAGCAGCCAGAGATGGATTGGGTGCTGAAGGTTCTTCTGAACCCGTCGTACGAGCTACAACCAGGAAGCACCAATTTGTACGGGAAATTCATCCTGATACACGCCATCATGGCTTTGATCCGACGCGCGCAACTGGAAGGACCTTCTAGTCAGCTATACAACTATGGCACCCCACCGATGGCTGACTGGATGTCATCCATTGCTCCCAATAGTGGCCGGGCCACGCCGGTTGAAGGCGCTACGCTTGAGATGGATCGAAAAAGCTTACAGGCTGTGTGTACGGCTTTGGACAAGTTCAAGGCGAACTGGGATGTGGATATGGGCACACAGTTTCCTCCCACCCACACCAACCCGCGGAGGCATGGATTCTCTAGAGACGGCATCCACTTCTACTGGCTTGCCAAGTATATGCTGAAGCACACGCACGCATCCGACCTGCAGTTACCGCCGGATACTCGGTTCGTACACGTGATTCAGCTGCTCAAGTCTGTCCGCGCATGGGTCATGTCAGATGGGGCGTCAAGGGGGGAGGAGTTGGGTTCAGTCGGGGAGATTGATGATCGATACGGAGCTACGGATTTGACATTAGAGATGGCACAGCTCTTCACACCTCTCCCGAGAGTGGTAGAGGACTCGGGAACGGCTTCTGTCAAGACAGAAATGGAATAAATGGGCGGCTGCGTTTGATTGATCAAAAGCACTGAGGTTGCTGCATTTTAGAGGCGTTACGTTGCATGAGTTTTCCTCCGAGTCTTTTCTTTTTCCCTTTTTCCTTTTTTCCTTTCTTTTCCGGTTCATGTTCTCGTCGTCCTGCACTTGTCTGCTTTTCTTCTTCTTCCACCGGCTCTCTTATGCATTAGTTGTGCTAGGTCGAGGCGAGATTGAGGGTTGACGGACTCGACGAAGCAGATCGTGCTGGGCTCGTCGATCCTCGCATGCATCGAGGGCATGACCGGCGGCGGCTTAGTTATGCAGAGCATTTTCAGCAAGGATAGATGGGGAGCGGAGTTGTCATTGCATTACTTAGACTTCGATCATGATAGAGGAGGCGGCCTGTCCGACCACAGAGGGTACCATGTGGGCTATCACGACTTCATGGCTTTGGTTGATGAATGATGTTTTCTTCTGCGCAGTCCCTGATGGGGTGCTAGAACGGGGTGGCACGGGTGATGGAAGTGGTAGGGTTCCGATGATGGTGTGAGTTGATATTTGAGGCTGTACACAATGCAATAACGTTAAGGTCAAAGAAAAGCATACATATAAAAAAAAATACAGAGAGTAGTGCGCGATTCCTGGTCTCGCTCGAGCTTGGAGGCCGTGAGTACAGATGTGAGCACGCCACCTTGGTCACCTCTCCTGACGCCTTTCCACCGTAATGATGTGAGGCGTCATCTTGTCCAACTCTGCCTTGTCCTTTTCCGTAGGGGTGTAGCCCAGCTTGTCGGCCACGGGCTCGGTCAGGTAGAGCCCAGCGAAACCCCATGCAATGGCGCCAACACCCACGGCGAGGCGCGTTGTAGGTGAGAGGTTGGTGAATGACCTAGCTAAGTCGTCAGAAGCCCTTCTTTTCCATATGCTTGGTGTTACGGAAGCTCACCTGAACATCGTTGGCTCGTGGGCAGGGGCTGAGTGAGTAACCGTGGTGAGTTTGCTGACCGAGGCAGTGACTGTAGCGCTGGGCAGGTGGCGGTGTCAATGGTCCACGCCGCGGCCAATTATGCTGCCTCTGATGGTGAACGCGCAATGCCTGTAGTGTAGATACGGTTTGATGGGTATAAGGGGAGGTTTTCAGCACATGAAAGTGAGTGAGTGGATGGACGAAGCTGGTGGAGCGTTGAGGCTGATTGGCCGAAGCTAGGGCGTGGGGCCTCCTCACGTTGGACCTCAGCTTGTTCGTAGGCATGGATCGATCTCAACGTCACTCGGAAACGCAGTCGACGCAATGGGTGCACCTGCAGCACTCGAGTCTCTCCCCGGGGAGCTGATTTTCAGCATAGCCGAGCACCTGAGCGTCGATGAGCTCCGCCGCTTCAGACTCAGCAGTCCCCTGCTGGCCGATGCCACGCAGCCGCTGCTCGCGCTGGCCGTCTTCAACGGAATACCATGGCGCAGCGAGGTCGAGCGCCTTCACGAGCTGTCCAGGCTGCCTCTCTGTGGTCGTCGCATCCACTCGGTGAGCTTCAACCTGGCGCGCCTGGATGAGTACACGGCGCTGCACCAGGCCTTTTCGCGGCTGTGGTTCCTCGAGCCCCAAGTACGTGCCGCGCAATTCGAAGAAGAGAGGCGCATCTTTGGCGAGGCGACTCACTCTTTTGCGGCCGTGCCGGCATACCGCGGTGATCTCGTCGAGACGGCTCTGCTGCAGCTGCCTAACCTGAAGCACCTCACGTTGACCTGGGTGCGGAACCCGTGGGAAGATGGCGAGGGACTGGCTCACTACTTCGAACCCGAAGCCTCCATCAGGCATTTCCGTGCAGCAGCGGCGGAGGTGCAGCAGGGCTTTCTGGATGTTCTGTGGAAGATGAAGACGCCGCTGGAGAGCTTAACGATAGGAGGCATCATTCTACGGGATCTGTCCATGCCAAGCGAGACGGATGGCCGAGTCGTCAAGTCACTGGCATCGTTGAAGCACTGCGCCCTTACTATTGCCTTCGTCGATACTGAACCGTTTCCTAACCAGATACTGGAGCGTCTGCTTCTTCGGATGCCCAACCTGACCAGTCTTTCCGTGGAGTTTATGACGGCAAGGGGGACGCCGCCCGTCCCGGAGTTTCTTCCCACCATCGTATTTCCGTACCTTGAGACAGTTCACCTCACTAGCCTAGGCTACGAGACGCACTTGGCTGCTGAGTTTCTGTTGCGACATGCGGCTACACTTCGACGAGTACGGCTACGTTCGTTGAAAGAAGAGTCGTGGGGTGATATTTGGCTGTCAATCCGCGAAATGTTTCCTCACTTGGAGGACGAGGACGTGCCCATGGCTTGATTTGATGCCATGGACGCTCAGATCTTGCTGAGATGACGCTGGTTGCATGTCCAGTCCATTCATTCAACTATCCCAAGGACTTGGTCACATCTACTCGAAGGGGATGCGGAGAGTCTTTCTTTTCTAGCAAGGCTACGATGTGCATAATTCCATCAAACTCATTCGCTTGAAAGTGAAGTGCATATAAGTTTTGTTCGAGCTGCTGCTGCATAATGCTGACTGGACTGATTCGGTAGCCATTTCTTCTCATGTGGGTAATTAAGGAACGCGGGTAGATTCCTCGGCCAACACTAGGCAATTTAGTGAAGACGAGGGGGATGAGACTCACCAAACTCCTTCGATTAGCCGGCTGGAATGGCCTGATTCTGCGGTACCTGAGGTTTGACACGTGGTGTTGTACTGACCTCCTGTCCTGGGACGCGGAGTGGCGTCCTAGAACAAGAGACTTTGTACAGCGGTGACTTGGGCGTACAAGATCGGGATGAAAGTCGGGAGCAAGGGACCAAGACATTATCTTATGTACACGACTGAGACACGCGTTAGCTCGGAAGAGTTCTCCGGCGCGAATGGGGGACGTGAGACTCGGCTAGGAAGTGAGACAGGGAAATGAGACCAGCAGGGGAAGTAGAGGATTCGTGCGGACACTGCAGATAGTAGGGTTGTTGTATTATGGACGGCGGCGGGAGTGAAGAGCTCACGGTAGCATTGCAAGGATCTTATATGCACGACATGGAAGGGAGGCCGCGGGCATATGCGACTGTCCTCAATTAAAGAGCCGTGAATAGATTAAGACTGCTTCGGGGAACTGCTGCAAAGCCAATAGGGGCTAACACAGGTTTGGGCTTTTGAGCAAACGCCCATATTGGCATATGCATGCACCTGCAACAGCAAGGGCGGCTTCCGGCGGTAGATGGAGCCTTCAGTCAAACAATAACAAGGAAGCGTGTTTCAACCGTCTTCGCCGGGAGCTGTCGAACGACTCGAGGCCCTCGGCTAGAACTATCAACGGGTTCTGTTTGTGAAGAGAGGAAAATAGAAAATAGAAAATAGAAAATAATGGAAACGCAACCAAGTCCAGGGAATGTGAGCAAAAGAAGCAAAGAGGTAAAATCGTTGACCTGGAGTGAGTGATGCCCCCTTGGATATGGGTTTGGGCTTTTTGGTGCCAGGGATGAGCCTGGTTTGGAGATGGGAACATGCGTGGCTCGGCACTGGTGCACCATTCGTCTGGTGCAACGAATCAACCCCAGAAACCAAGAAACATCGGCACGGTAGGAGGGCGTCTCTGGGTGTAAGTGGGATTCCAGTGGTGAAGCCATATCCCAGTGCAGGCTGACCCACCGTCAGAAATAGATGAGAGAAAATGATGACCTGATATGAATAGTTCAGGGCGCACGAAATGCATGGTCATGATGCCAAAACGTCCAACACGTCACTATGGACGTACAAGTCCTACGTGTTCCGCGGATGAAGGGGGTTCGCCAGCCGCTGGGAAGGGGGAGGGGGCGGTGTGTGAGTGGGTGTGTTGCGTGACCCAGGGACGAGATCATCAACACTGTATCAGATGCCAGCTGGTACAATACCTCGACGCGAACAAAGCTTAGGGGGACAAGTGACGAGCTGAGAACCAAGTAGCAATGAGACATTTCGAGAGGGAAGCGGGCACCCCGAAGCTACAAAGAGGCAAATAGTTCAAATCCAAATGGCTGTTTACTTCGATACTAACGGGATACCATTTGCTAGTTAGGGTGGGTTCTGGACCGGGAGAGTGTTTTCTTTCGGCTTCTTGGTGCTCTAACATGATAGGAGGCTTCTGGCTGGTTGACACGGGACGCAGAAGACGAAACCTGTGCAACGGAGTACACGAACTTGCCTGTGCCTGGGATGTTGAGAACTCCCCAACTGACATATTGACAAGCTTGGCGATGGGGTGATACAAAAAGCCACCATGAAAGGATGGCTTCGGGGTTTCCTCATTGTCCGCCGAGCGGATATGTAGCCACGAACTCCCGAGTCTGGTCCAGGAAGCACTTCCCGACGACATGAGTCGAGAAGCAATTCGCAATCCGATTCATGCTAGCACAGAGGGGGGGGGGTTTCTCATCCTGCCTGCACGCTATTGGATATCGCAGCAGGCCGAGGAGCAGTGGCGTCACGTCAACTGTCATCCATCCCGTTTTTTCTTCTTCCTCGCATCTAGCCAGTTTAGCTTCCCGCCTCGCCGAACGGCCTCGGAAGGAAAGGAAGAGTGGAATCGGGTGCAACACGCCGGGCCCAGGACAAACGCGCCATGGCACGCGCAGTCCCGGATGCGGCGTCTTGCCTCGCCCTACGACCTAGTTTGGCCCCCAAACCATCCCGACTCGTAAGCTTTTTCTTGCTCTCCTTCTCCTGCCAGCAGGCGGCTGAATCGAGCGTACGCCTCGGCTCGGATAGCCGTGGGCAGCGTGGTGCGTTGGACGAGACAAGGCGCCAACGTTGTTGTGTCTTCCCCCTCATTTGCCCACGTATGCCCGTGGCCGCACTGCAGGACTTCTGAGCCGAGGTCGGACAGGCGCCCTCTGTCAAACGGCGGAGCTTTTCTTTTCCATCATCAACATGAGATCATGATTTCTTTCTTTTCCTTAAACAGGTTTGCTCGATGGGTACAGCATTCGTGTCGATCACATCGCAAAAGGACGATGATCCGTCCTAGGCCAAGCAAGGCTAAGGGGACTAAGTAAGGTATCTGGGCCCTCTCGGCCATGTGCCCAGTCCCCACCTTGACGCATTAAGTCGGTAACCACTCCCTCGTGTATGCGGCGCCGCGAGTTCCANAGATCTGGAGAATAGGAGAAAACCTTGACGGGGACATCATCGTGCTGTAGTTGCCAAGGCTGTTGATACGATAATGCAAGACAGGGACGGGCCTTGGGAAAATCAAAAACGCCCCAGCGCTTGTGAAGCTGGGATGCTTCCTGTCTCTGCACAGTCTCAGACCCCCAGTGCGGAAATGTAGGCGTGAGAAGAGGGTTTCGCCCCCGATGTTCGGCCCCGACTGCTCTTTTCAAATGTGCCTTCCTGCGGCCTTGGGTGTCAGCTTCACCACCACCACCACCAGAGGAGCCTTGCTAAGAGCAGAGCAACCCCACTCCCACTGTCACCACCATCAGAGGCCGTTCCCACAAGGCCGCTCTCGACAGGGCACAGTGCCAATCCCCCCTCTCAACTGACAACCTACTTCGCATGCAGGTTCAGCATCCAACGCCCATCCTCCTCCTCCCCTCCCCGTGGACCGTCCAACCACAACCTCGTGTCACACTTTGGAGGGTGCAGGCCCCTCTCCCATCCCATTCCCGGGCCACAAGTCACCCCACAAGGGACGCCCGTCTTGCATACCTTGCGCTTGGGGATTTGCTTGCTTTATTATTATTATTATTAGTGAAATTTAAGGATTGGGCCTTGTCTGTTTTCTTCCTCTCTTTCTCTCCTTTCCGCTTTGGCCTTCTCTGGACCTTTGGGACTCGCCTGACCCCTGGAAGGATCGGAATTGCGGCTTGCTGCAGTTTCAGAAAGGGACGTGCTATCCGCCTACGCTGGGGTTATCCGTCTTTTGGACTCTTTCTCCGATAGGGACGAGAGATGCCGTTTGCCTCATAGTCCTAGGCAACTAACGTAAGGTAGTCAACCTTCTGGGCCGCGCGCGCAAGCACAGTGACAGGACGCGAAGCTGCCGCGACGGGCATGGGGCCATCCCACATGCGGAAAAGCCGTGCACGCCCCCTCGCCACCTGTGACCTACACACTCCAAAATCCCATCACAAGAGCATGTACCAGTGATTACTACCTGAAGTCTCACGTCGAGTTGGTAGGGAGACCGGGCAAGATGAGAAAGAACGGAAGAATGGAAGTTGCGTCAATCAATTATCGTCTCCTCTGTTACCCGTACGCATTGCTGGACAGCAACAGGGGTAATCCATGAGAATCAAATCAAATCAAGTCACCCAGGAATTCCAAGCCACGATAATGACGGCTTTGGACCCTTTTCCTCCCCGCCGCAGCCCGAGCCTAAAGGCCTAAGCCTCGCTCTATTTTCCTTATTTTGGGTTTTTATTTTTTATTTTTTATTTTTATTTTTTACCCTCTCCCCCTCTCCACTTCTCACTGTCTCCACACTTTTTCCTTCTTCTGGTACTCCGATCGTCCAGCGCACACATCCTGGACCCGGGCATTGCCAGAAGGACGGGTGCACAGGCTAAGGTACCAGTGGGCATGGTGGGCGCGCCATACCGGAACGAGGTACTGGCGTATGCTGCTGCATGCGTCGCCGTGCAGGCAGCCAAGGCCCCCCCTGCCGGGGTCGAGCGAGGGCGTCAAAACGTCTGAACGTCACACGGCGCCGCCTGACAGCTGTGATCCCAAGGCAATCCATTTCCCATTTCAAGGCTGTTTCTTGTTGCGGCGCTGCTAGGGGGTGGACAGTGGAGACCACGACCGAACGGCAACGCTCTGCCACTTGCGGTCGGCGTGCATGTACCTCGCTGGTACCAGTGGTAGTGCCTGGGAACAATGTCCCGTTGTAATTCAACAGTCATTACGGAGTACATGGATTGCCATTCATCTGCTACTACTTTGCCTAACGTTCGTGTTCATCATCCTCATTCCTCTCCCCCCTCTTGTGTGGCACTCACTCTCTTGTACCTCCCTCGAGATTGGCATCTGTCCAATCTTGCTAATTTTTTTTTCTTTCTTCTCGTCTTCCGCCTGAGCTCCCTCCGGAACACCATCGTCCTCCGTCGCTACAGACTTCTTCAGCTCTGTCTTTCTTCCGCCGCGTCCGAACCCCGTCATCGATCCCCCCTACTCATGCACCGTCATCTGTCGACTCGACCGCGAGAGCCTCGATAACACCCCTTCGAGCGACTCCTGTGACACTTTGCTGCTTCCTTCGCTTCGGCCAGACGCCGGCCCCGGCGCGGCCAAACATCGACCACGATGCAACGAGTCTCCTCGTTTCTGCCCGGCTGGGACAGGAGGACTTCGAGCACCAAGAGCGGCCTGTTCGGCTGGTCAAATCGATCTAGTTCTGCCAGTCAGCTCGCCAAGATCAATGTTACGGCGGCCAATGCTAGTCGTGTCCAGCGTGAATCGCTGTGGCCTGCGACATTGGACTTGGAATGCGATAAAGCAGCACGCATCCTCAAGACCTTTTGCAGTACGAACCCCCTTCACATGACAGTGCCCAATCGCTTTGAAAACGTGACGGCAGCATGGTTGCTGCATGCACTTGGCATGCCAATGCTAACTCTGTCACAGCGGATGGCTATCTTGCTTCTCCCGAGGACTTGGAGCCGTCTCCAGTCACCAATTCCGAACCCAAATCACCCATCAAAGTTCTCAAGAAGATTCCAAAGCGAATACTACAAAATGCTGCTGGGATTGCCGTCTTTACATGCATGAGGAGTGGCCTCTGGATGACAGGTTCCGGAGGTTCAGGCATTCTCATTGCACGAAAATCCGATGGCACCTGGTCACCACCATCCGGAATCATGCTACATACGCCAACACTGAGCTTTATCATTGGCGTAGACGTTTACGATTGCGTCCTCGTCATTAGCAACCTGGCCGCCTTGGAGGCTATTACAAGGCCATCGGTAACTCTCGGTGAGGATATCGGACTCACAGCTGGCCCTTCCATCCCCCTAGGGTCTGACGACATCAAACTCGACTGGAAAGACCTCGGCAATACTGTGCTCACGTATATGAAGGCTCGCGGCCAACTTCAGACCGTGAACCTGACTGGTTCCATCCTTACCGAACGGGCTAATGAGAACGAGCGCTTCTATTCTAGCAACATCACCCAGATGGATATCTTGGCAGGCAATGTCGACAGGCCTGTTGAGGAGACGACGCCTTTGTTCGAGGTCATCAAGATGGCCGAAGGTCGATCGGATTACGATGCGGCTCTCGTTGACAGGATCGCCATGAACCCAGCGCCCGGTGACGCAGTGATTGCATCTCCTCAATCTGCTAGCCTCAAGACTCCTCGAACCGCCTTTGGCGTCCCCAATGCGGATGACCCGGATCCTTTCGGCGTCCTAGCACTTGAAATGGCTGGATTGGAGATCAGGGAGGCTGGCACACAACTGCGACCAGTAAGCAGCCAATTTGACCTGAACCGCACTCCAGTGAGCCCGGCTTTCTCTTCCAAGTTCAATCGGCAGAGTGTGGACACTTTGGCAACCCGAAGCAACCGCGGCAGCTACATGTCATCGCGGACCAGTAAGAGCCAGACGACGGATGTAGGAACTCAAACTCGGACAGGCGGCGCCAACACACCCTTGACTACACCTAGCCCTGGCCAGAGTGAAGACGGCAATGGACGAAGCTCGTTTGAGCAGATCTCCAAAATCAAGGAAGAGCAAGAAGTTGACTACACCAAGGTGGATTCCACCTTGCTGCAACATCTCAGCCAAAGCGAGGAGGATCTTGCAAAGCTTAAGAGTGATGATGCACGAGATGAGGAAACACGTCGTTCGGTGACTTCTGTTCCCACCGTCCAGGTCCCCGACTCCGCGGACCCAACAGCCAAGGCTGGAAATCACAACAACGACGAAGATATGCATGATGCTGATGACGAAGAGGACGAAGAGGATATCGACGACGAAGAGCCTGTGATCTTTGAAGTGGCCTCGGTTCAGCCGGCCAAGGTTCAGGCTGTGGCTTCTCGGATGATTCCGGTCAAGGGCAACATGGTCACGATTCCCAAACGGATACCGCCGCCTTTGCCCCTAAGAAGTCCAGCCAGAGCGTCGCGCTCGAGCAAAAGTGAGATGGGCGGGGAAGTAAGCCATCTACGGAGCCCTCTGGTCCAGTCCTTCAGCGAGTCCGATCTGCAGGCAGCCGAGACCTCGCCGAGGAAGTCCGTTTCGAGCTTGACTGCCGTGGACGGCCTCCAGGTCGAAACTGTCAACGCAAGCGAAAGCACGACCAAAGCTTCAAAGTCCGAGGAGCTCAATCCTGCAAGCCTTGGTTCGATGGCCTCTGAGCAGCTGCAGCTTCGTCTCGAGACTCCCGCCACGGGGGAGATGAAGAAAGCACATGAGGAAGTGGACCTAACCTCAAGCCAGAGAGCATCGCCCGAAGCATTAAAGGACGATGCTGCTTCTATCAGCGCCGAGAGTATTTACAGCCAAGAGCAGGCTGAGCACTCGGATGCTTTTTCGAACAACAAGTACACGCCGTCTCTGTATACCGGAACGACGGAGGATCGATCTAGCTATGACGGCTCCTCATTGACAACACCAACCTCGGATAGACCATATTCGGTTGTTGAGGAGCTGGAAGGAGAAGATACACCAAAGAGAGAAGTCAAGGAAGTCATTTACAAGGAATATGACCAAGGAAAGAAGTCGCAGGTGGCCAAGCTAAAGGCAGCTTTTGAATGCAAGACTGTCGCTGCTTAGACGTCTCGTCGACTGTACTTTGCCGAGCGCCGGCGGGCTTGATGCTGCACGATTTTTGGCCTCGACCTCGCAAACTCGATTCCTCGACTGTCTGGTCTCTTGATGCCAAATCTCCGTCTTATTTTGAGAAAAAGTTGGAAGTTTGTTTTGTTACGTTTTTACTAATATATTGACGACCTATTCGCTTATGCCTGGATTGGCCTGCGAACTCACACGAACGCGGCGTTTACATGGGTTTGGGACTTGGGAACGGTCAAGCAGCGGCGTCTGCATTTGCTTTGGGTGTGCAATCGGTGCCATATCCGGTGAGCGCGGGCAGCAAGGAATGACTTTCATGATTCCCCAGCGGGTTTATGACGGGGAGGCGGACTCTCTCGCACGCGATAGGGACTGGGTTGGTTTGGGTGGTTCAAGTTGCTAATGGAGATGTGCACACACAGACTGACATGCCACGGCATGTCGTAATATGAGCCTAGGATAGATGGCAATGGACTGCGCAACCACGCGCTGCGAGCTCACGGCTCACCCCCCTCTTCATCTGATACCCATCGTGATGGCTAGAGCCAGACCACCTGTAGCTACCTATCTCTTCGAGAGCTGCCCGACAGCTGGCGGTCGTTCTGCCAGCTGGCAGCTGTAGGCCACTTGGTTGCAAGTCTGTTCACGGTCCAACTTCTCGTGCATCGCATTTTGTCCACCATACGTGAAATCTCCTTGTCACGCGTACACCCAGTCTGCACCCGCCCTTGGGTCAACAGAGACGAGGAACCCTCGGGCATCATGGACCACACCGCAGCGTACTCGGTCGACACGCCCCGGCGGAGGCTGCGCAGGGAACGGGGTGCCTTTTCAACCCCGGCAGCCAAACAGCGCAGACACCCGTCAAGCGGCAACCACGTGACCACATTCCCCAACGTGCGCACCGCCACAGAGCAAGGCCCTGGCGCCACGTCCGCGCCACAGGCATCCAAGCTTCGCGCGCGCAGAGATTCGCTAGCCTCGCAGACGACACCCTCGCGACGCAAGCAGCAGCAGCAGCAGCAGGCGCGTGAATCGACCATCGACAGCGCCAACGACCCCGCCAGCGCCAACGAAGGCAGCAGTAGCAGCAACAAGCACAGAAACAACAACCATCACTCCCGAAGCAGGCAGGCAGCCGGACGGGTCCTGTTCAAGATGGCCAGCTCGTCGGCCAAGTGGCGCGAGGAGCAGATCCTCATCGTGTGCCCCGGCAGCCGCACCACCATGGCGCAGCTGGGCTGCAGCGAGCTGACGCCGCCGGCGCAGAGGATCCCGACGCGCATGTTCAAGGACGGGAACGATTGGAGGCCCTACTACACTTTCAAGCGCACAAGGACGGTGGACGGCGTGGAGGAGGTGGAGTGGGTTGAGGATGTCGACGAGGACAAGGGCGCCGTGTGGCCGATACAGAGTAAGCAATTGGGTCATGCTGCCGAAGCATGGGGAGTTTTCACTTGCCGCGGGTGCTGATTGGTGCTGCTAGGTGGCCGAATCGTCAACATGGACGCCTTCCTTGCCTTCCTCGACCACGTCCACGGCCTGCTCACGTCGACGTACCACAACACACCCATCATGCTCATGGCCTCGCCGCAATGGACGCGGCCCGACTGCGAATCCATCGCGCAGTACATCTTCGAGAAGACCCGGACCCCTGCCCTGTGCATGCTGCACAGCGGCCTGGCCACCCAGTACGGCCTCAAGTGGCCCAACATGACCGTCGTCGACATTGGCTACGAGAAGGTGGACGTGACGGCGATCCACGACGGCCGAGTCGTCAACCACACCGACGTGGGCGCTTCGAGCGACGAGGGCCACATCAGCGGCGGCGAGGTGTTTACACAGAAGCTGTTGCAGAAGCTGAAAGCAAAAGGCTTCACGCACGACATGGCGGAGCAGCTGAAGAAGAGCCCCATATGCGAGGTGCTCCCGTACGCGGGCGCAGAGGCGGACCTCATGGAGCTACCGGCCGAGACGGCGCCAGCGTCAGGCAGTCAACCCGGGCCCCCGCCGCTCTCCCTGGGCTCCGACGCGGCGGCGGCGTCGGCAACGACGGAGCCATTGAACCCCAACGAGCCGCCCAAGTCCTTCGCGAACGTGGACGGGGACGCCGAGAACGGCACTGAGGGCGTGGACGAGGACGGCGTGCTCGACGTCGCCAGCATCGTTACGAGCGGTCAGACAAAGGAGTTCCTCGCCAGGAAAGAAAAGGAGAAGGAGAAGGGCAAGGGCGGACGCAAGCCCAAGGACAAGGAGGCCGAAGCGGCGGCGCAGAGGGCGGCACGGCTACCGAATGCGAAGCGGACGCGCAACTCCTTCTTCTACGAAGAGATTGTCCAGGAGGAGGTGAAGCCCGACGGAAACGCCGCGCCGGCCCAGAAGCCCGCTCCCCCGGCAGCGCCAGAGACCAACCCCGCCCCGGCGGCAGAGCCGGCCGCCAACGGCCAAGAGCAGCCAGCGGCCCCGCCCGAATCGAACGGCGAAGCACCGAAGGAGGACGAGGCCAAGCCAGCGTCCGAAGCCGCCGCCCCGGAGCCGGCCCCCGCGGAGGAGCCGCCGGCGGCCCCCGTGGTGACGCTGGACCCGCCGGAGCGCAAGGCGAAGCGCGTGCGGCGCGAAGTCGAGGTGGGCCTGGAGCGCTTCACGTTCGCGGAGCGGGCCGAGATCGACCGCATCGTGACGGCCATATACCGCACGATCCAGGGCGTCGACGACATGTACATGCGGCCGTCGTGCTGGGACAACCTCGTCTTCGTGGGCAACGGCGCGCGCCTGCGCGGCCTCCGCGAGAACATCCTCCAGACGCTGGCCGCGCGCCACCTCGTCTCCCCCTCCACCGCCACCATCTTCACCTCGGAGCTGCCCTCCAACGTCGCCACGCCCACCGGCACCGGCTCCCAGACCCCCACGGGCTCCTTCACCGGCGCCCCCCACCAGCTGGCCTCGGGCGGCGTCAACCCGCTGCTCCAGGCCGCCACCACGGCCAACACCCTGGNCCCCAGCCCGGCTCCGACGCGGGCGGCGGCGGGCCTTCGGTCCACCACTTCCACAGCCAGACGCCCACCAGCATCAAGACGCCCAACCTGCCCACCTACCTGAGCGAGTGGTCCAAGAACGGCTTCGAGGAGGCCATGTTCCTCGGCGCCCAGGTCGCCGCCCGCATCGCCTTCTGCATACACTCCAACATGGACGCGCAGAGCATAGAGGCCCAGCGCCTCATGAGCCTCACACGTGTAGACTACAAGTAGGTTTCCCCTCCTCAACCACGCCACTTTCTTTTCTCCTTCTCCGATTTTCTTGCTAACCCCCCTTTTCCTCTAGTGAGCTCGGCCCCAAGGGCATTCGCACACACTCCATGCTGAGCTGATAAGAAACAATGCGTGGAAAGAGAGGATGGAGCTGCTCGAAAACCAAAAAGAACAAGGGTGTGTAGGATTTTGCTTGGGAGTTTTCATGTTCGCCTTTCTGTTTTTCTTCTCCAAAGGCGAAGCAGGGGAACATATGAAGACATAGGTGGGCTACGAGGAGTTATATATATATACCTTTGCCAATGAAAGAGTAAACTACAAGACTGAACCCAGTACGACTTTGATGTAGTGTTAGGTTTATCTTAGAGGGCATCGCACCCTGGGTTGGTTTCGGTTTGCTTGAGCGACATCATGCAAAAGGAGAAGGGGTTCTGTAAGCGTCCTGTCACGAGGAATATGACAATCCTCTCTACAGCATCGTCATTAGTCTATTAAATTGCTCATATACTTTATAAATTGTTCATTGCAAGCTCCCGTCGTCATTGTCATTGCATCTTATCCTGCCACATTCCGTGCTTCTGCTTCCATAGCTGCTACCTCCCAGTCCGTTATCAACAGGTAGCTATACTCAATGAGAGAAACACTGTTCAACGATTAGTCACCATCTACTACAGACTAAACAAGGGGGATCGGCACTTACCACAGGAGCCCCATAGTTGCGCCAAACCACATGCCCTGCAGCCGCCAGTCCAGACCGAACCCCAGACCCAGAGAGATGGGCAGGGAGATGACATAGTAGGCGAAGAGGTTTGCGGGACCGCCGATGGACTGCTTGCCGATGCCTCGCAGGAGGCCGTGGGCGCCGGCGGACAGGCAGTCGAATACCTGCATGGCGGCGCAGACGGGGAGCACGTTGGCCACAATGGCGATGACCTCGGCGTCGCTGGTGAAGAGGAGGGGTAGGTGGTATCGGAGTGTGCTGAAGAAGATGAGGTTAAAGACGCCGATGAGGGAGGCGGCAACGAAAGTCTACGTGACAGTTAGGTTGCTTCGAATGTCAAGTGTACTCTGGCTTTTCGGGGG